>JBAIZL010000002.1:383146808-383166808 GCA_036971475.1 Prosapia bicincta
CATATGCATAAGGTCAAGTAACAGGGGAAATTATGATTTCTCAGTATGAAGATTTCCTGGAGGTAGACAATAGTTTAGAAAAAATCCACTTTGCAACGAATAATTAGCTTTAAAAAGAAACATTTTAATGTGGTCAGACAAAGTGTTAGAATGTTTTTGTTAAATACAGCCAGACTGCCACAGAGATTAAAGTGGTCAAAATGAAATATAGAGCGGGTAAAGCTAAAGGCTAGCTGAGCTCTGTGGGCTAAGGTTTTATTACTTAGAAGGTATATTTTGTTGATATTTGCCGATGTAACATGTAAGGGAGCAGGATCTTTGCGGTCTCACCCCGCTTGTATTTGTCTCGCAAATGTGATTGCTGTGGACTTTGCATGTTTAGTGTAATCCCCAACCCCCGGAAATTTAACCTCCTATGTGTAACCTTACTTATTTTAATGGATCACTTGGGGCAGTCTGTTGTTAGCAAATATTTGTTTATTTTGTGTTTTAATTACAGAGGAAACAAACCATTTACTAACCATAATGATGTCAATAAACAATAGAGTAGTCCTTCTAAACAATTACAGAGAGGATTTTACCCCTCAAGATTTGTCTTTGATTAGGGAAACCTGATAGGGGCGAGATGTACTCGTTGCCCCTCCTAACGTAAAGGGTTGAGATAATATACGGGTTGTAAGACTTGCTAGTTGTGCTCGTGCCTATTTTGGGGTTGTTTTGAGAATATGGCTCTTACCACTCGAGTAAATAGTCTTTCCTATATGATAGAGTGTGAACAGATATATACTCCTAAGTGTAAGGTACATAATCCTTTTCCCACATTTACCAGAAGTGTCAGCTAATATACATTTTCTATTACTCCTGCAGAGTTTAAGTTTGACTCCTTTTATTAAACTTTAATTATATTCCTCGCTTACCCATGCCTCTCAGATTTAAAATTTGTTAACAAATTGTATTTGAAACTTTTATGTTATCTTGTTTGATATATATTTTATATATTTAACCTTGTAATATTCTAACTTAAAAGTTTTTAAAACATAAATTTCAAAAATTAGAAAGTAATTTTTTACCAAAGAAGAAAACGTAGAACGTTACAGTTAAAAACTTACTGACCTAATATTAAGAGAATAGATTATTTAATTTAACACTTGTCGAGCTCTATAACAGTGACCGTCGCTACTAGCTCCAGTGATCCTTCTATATCGTTTGTGCTGGTGGTGGAAGGATCATGGTACAAATACTCCAACGAAGCGCCCAGCTATGTGGCGAGCACTTGTTGAGCTCTATAACAGTGACCGTCGCTACTAGCTACAGTGATCCTTCTATATCGCTTGTGCTGGTGATGGAAGGATCATGGTACAAATACTCCTACAAAGCGCCAAGCTATGTGGCGAGCACTTGTTGAGCTCTAAAACAGTGACCGTCGCTACTAGCTCCAGTGATCTTTCTATATCGCTTGTGCTGGTGGTGGAAATATCATGGTACAAATACTCCAACAAAGCGCCCAGCTATGTGGCGAGCACTTGTTGAGCTCTATAACAGTGACCGTCGCTACTAGCTACAGTGATCCTTCTATATCGCTTGTGCTGGTGGTGGAAGGATCATGGTACAAATACTCCAACAAAGCGCCCAGCTATGTGGCGAGCACTTGTTGAGCTCTATAACAGTGACCGTCGCTACTAGCTACAGTGATCCTTCTATTTCGCTTGTGCTGGTGGTGGAAGGATCATGGTACAAATACTCCAACAAAGCGCCCAGCTATGTGGCGAACACTTGGCGAGCTCTGTAACAGTGACCGTCGCTACTAGCTCCAGTGATCCTTCTATTTCGCTTGTGCTGGTGGTGGAAGGATCATGGTACAAATACTCCAACAAAGCGCCCAGCTATGTGGCGAACACTTGGCGAGCTCTGTAACAGTGACCGTCGCTACTAGCTCCAGTGATCCTTCTATTTCGCTTGTGCTGGTGGTGGAAGGATCATGGTACAAATACTCCAACAAAGCGCCCAGCTATGTGGCGAACACTTGGCGAGCTCTGTAACAGTGACCGTCGCTACTAGCTCCAGTGATCCTTCTATTTCGCTTGTGCTGGTGGTGGAAGGATCATGGTACAAATACTCCAACAAAGCGCCCAGCTATGTGGCGAACACTTGGCGAGCTCTGTAACAGTGACCGTCGCTACTAGCTCCAGTGATCCTTCTATTTCGCTTGTGCTGGTGGTGGAAGGATCATGGTACAAATACTCCAACAAAGCGCCCAGCTATGTGGCGAACACTTGGCGAGCTCTGTAACAGTGACCGTCGTCATGAATAATGTAAGCGTCGCTCTAGGACAAGTCAAATGCTCCAACCAGGGTCTACGTTGGACCCTCTGAATTTTAGTTGAGACTGAAACTAGTTTTGGAAATATTATATTTACATTAAAAATGTGAAATACGTTTTTTCGATTACTAGATTTACAAATCTCTACGATCTCTGCCGAACGTATCCGAACTCCGCTTTTATTCTGTGACATGCCAAGTTTTATCGCATTCAAAAGAAACGGAGCATGTAGAAACATCCACTTCAAATAACGTTGCATGCATCGAAGATTCGTTGAAGTATTTTGTTCGTTGATTAATACTTCGTAGTTCGTTGATTTTGTTTGTAGATTGTATTTTTAATACTTCATTTGCAATTACATCGTGTAGTTATGGTAAAACTCACATCCTAACTGACATAGCATAGATGGTTACTGGATTCACACTTGCCTTAGGTTCGATTCTACTTAACGTAAATAGTTCTTTGTATTTTTTTTAGCCAGATCTGTTTGATAATGTAAAAATTAATGAAGAGTTCAACAAAGGGCGGTTAAAGCGTTGTGCTGGCCACATTTATCTTCCTCGAATATCGTAGCATTATTGTGCTCTCATGAGCTATGCTCTAAAAAAGAATCACTATTATAAACTAGTTTATTATATCTACAAGATGGCTGCGAATTTAAGTGGAGAATTAAAGGTTCGTAACGATGTAGTTCCTAAGAAAATTTCCCCAAGTTTTCAAATATTTGGTGAACCATGTTGAAACTTAGGGTAATAATGGGCTGTTAAAGAGTATGGGATATTATCTACTTTGAGCACCGTATGGCCCGAGAGTGATGGTATAAAAAGGAGTTATTATATATTATTATTATTATCAGATCTACTGATTCCTAGACGTAGTAAACAGGGAAGAAGATTCATTCTACATAACAACACTAATGGCTTATAGTTGCTTTCGTCTACACCATTACATCCTTAAAATCATGTAATATTACAAATTATCAGGTAAATAAACCCGCAATAATTTGTAATACTTATACGTGACTCTTGTTTCTACATACATCATTTTTTCAAAGTGTGTTTCAAGGTATATTTCCAAAACAGGCTATTTTTTTTGGTTTCGATTAGTTCTTAAAAATTTTATACACTTCAGAAACTCATTCCCATACTGTTTACCCCACGTAATCCCTTAAAATGCCCCTGTATTTATATGAAAGCGTTCCTCTTCAAAATTTGTATCGCGTAAACGGACAAAGGGCTTTTATACCATACAGTATCGACAATCTCGTAACTCCCCAAGTATTCATTTTTAATACTCCTATCTTTCCCTCAGAGACAATGATAAGTAACAATGGTTATAAACAAGATTTGTACTGAAATTCGTTCCCCTTCCGTCAATCCAATGCGCCAAACATGATTAGGAGATTAGGTTATATCGGGTTCCGACCGCATCCCCTCGCTAATCAGTGTTAAAATAAAGGGGTACGTTACCAGACGCGAGCGGCAAATTTATGTTGAACGCCTATCAAAGTGCTTTCTCTAGCGGAAACAGGAATTAAGTCGGGTTTGGCAAAGAGAGGGTGCCTGGGGCGAAATGATTCCATTATTTTCCAATTTGATTGAATTGTTTCTGACGAATTAAGATATGCTAATAAAGCTGATGGGAATTGTGCATCTGGAGTCTGACAACCCCTTGTGGGCGGAATTTGCGCAACCGGTAATAGCTGAAGATGTCAGAACAGACGCCGCCTCGGGACGTGTTCTTGGGGAAAGGCTCGAGTTGCATACAGCGTGCACTTTAATTGGATGCCGTATTGTTAGTCAGATGAAGTTGTAATACGGCAAGTGTCAGGTATGTAACGTGTAAACACGTGATAAGCTCCACGTCAACTTAAGTGTTGGAGTCTTAATCCCATTCATTCTCTCTCACACACACATACGCACGCGCATACACACACACATGTGTGCGCGAGCGCGCGGACATCCCTAAATACACGTTTGTATATCTTTTAGTGAAACGATAAATATTGATAAATTTATAAGATTCCTAGAACAGTCTTTCACCAATTGTAAATCCAAACTGGGTAAATTTTAAACAAAAATCAGTGTTTCGCCCCACTTCATTCACATCTTTAGTCTATTCTTAGTTCAAAAATAATTATCACTATTGCTTAGTTGTTAAGTAGTGTTTCTGCTAAATGTAGTGTGTTGGAGGAAATAAATGAAGTATATATTTATCTATTTAATTTTTTTCAGGAAAGAAGCACCATCTCGTACATATGGGATGCTAAAAGGTGGGTAAATTAGGAAGTTAATCAGAAGTTTAACTTACAAGTCTCTTTTCTGAGGTACACCTACTTTCTATTTCAACCATATAGGCGTATCTATTTGCTACGTAAAGCGGTGACACAAACACTTGAGTGAAAACAATGCGAAAGTCCTTTAAAAGAGGTAATTTGGTGGAGCTATAATCTATTAGGGTTTATTTATTTTATTATTTTCAATTAATATTTTATGAAAAACTATAATAAATTGTAAAAACACAATTTCAGTTAAGATCAAAACTCAAAGGGGCGAATTTTCATCTTATATACAACATAAAACGGGAACATTTTCAGTGCTTCCTCATATGATAATAATGAAGAGAGGTCCTATTAACACTTCGTAAACAAGTTCGTAAACGAGTTACAGCTGGGAAAGATTTCGTCTGGATTTCATTTTCCGTTACAATGATACCATACTAAAACTTGTGGACGCTAAATGACGTGTAAGATATAGTGGATGCTATGAAACATAAACTAACAAATTGAATAAAGCAGGTCCCAGACCTATAACTAGAGTCATATTCAAGATGTTTGATGAAATACACTTTCTTTCATGACAAACCTGAGTGATATGCAATTTCTACTGCGCATGGGCTACGTCGAGTATGCTGAATAATTTGATATTATTTTTAGGCTTGATAGTTGACGAGTGAGAAAAGCTTTTCCTCAGCGTTTTATTGTTTACAGACGTTTTAGTCATTTCCAAGACGTTTGTTTTCTGTTGAACGCCCTGAGGAAGAAACCCTTAACTCCCTCCCCGTTATTTTCTAGGAAGCGACTAATAATAATACTACATACGACAATAAAACATAACGAAAAATAATAATCACAAAATATAAATACAAACACTTAATTACATCACGTGTTTCCCATACACCAATGTTATTTTCAGATTAATAATATTGTCCAAAGAGAGAATAACGTATTGTCATTAAAACATTTTACTAGAGACTTCACCTCGCGGAGGTGAAGTGGTGACAGAAAAGAAAGTCGTAAATATCAGGTGATACAAATCAAACATGTATAAATGCTGTTAAAACGTTATTTATAATTAATGCTTCTTTAAATATTCATGAAGAACTGTGGGGATATTTAAAATCTTTATATTTTAAATCTTGGTAGACTACTTACAGACTACTTGTGGTGATAGCAATAAGATAAGGCAGATGGTGTATTAGAAGTGGGTGCCAATCATATCACGCGTGTTTAATAAACCAATCGGATAAAATCTACAACGTATAAAATAAAATGTAAGAAAACCTTTTGTATAAGATTGTTTCCCGCAGCCCACATAAAAGCAGTAATAGCCCGTCAATATTCCTCGAGGGCTTGAATAACAGTTCGGCGTTAACGACGATTTAACTGCCACTAAAATTCAATAATCTGTGAGGGAGTGATTATGAACTGTTAATGGGGGTTACTGCCGCTCGGACAGAGCTATTACAGGGATAATGAAGTGTTTAGTCTGCCATCTTGGAACTGCTTGAATAAGTAACCGAACTTAAAGCGGCCCAAACTGCCGTGTTTTAGCTTTAGCAAGGGCCTTTAATCATTTATGAAAATAGCACAAAGCTTTGCTATGTGATGATTATGAACCTTTTTCGTGAACGAATACATGTCATTCAATTCTTTCTATTAGTATACACTGTCATTATATATATATATAAATATATATATGTTCAAATTTTCAATCATTGATAAAATCATTGTATTTATTCATTTAAGTTCAAATCTATTTTTTATTAAATTTAATGAGTTAATTTAATTTTATATGGAAGAAAATCTTGGCCCAAAAGATTTTGCAATATGATTATTTCGTCCAGTCTGGCCTAAAATAAATGATTACGTATGATTTCATAAAACAGCCGATTTTTTTATAGGTTATATGGTAGAACAGGTGTTTTAACACATAGGTTCTGCTATTTTATTTATATTAATTTTTGACATACGTTTGTATTTCTTAACTTAATTCTTAAGTAATATACATCTTCTTAACATAATTATTATGTTTCTCTCTTTGTTTAAATAAGTAGGAATTACACTAAACAATTTTTGTTTACGTTACTTGTTTATCAATTTTATTGAGTTTCGATTATGACGATTATTTTCTTTTTCTTATAGTGTGGTACATAGCTAATACTTAGTTCCTTTATCTTTGATATTAACCACCTACATTTTACGATGCTTAAACGAGTAATTGGATATTTTAAAATCCCTCCAAATTTCTGACTCTATTTGGAGGCATTTCTACGCACCAACGTATACGTAATAGGGATTGACGTATTTTACTACTAATGGGTTCTTAAACCACTAATAAAAAAAATGATTTTGTTTGATTGACTGAAGAAACGTTTTTGACCGAGTTTTCAGTCAAGCCTTTTGGATCATTTCTTACAGGAACCTGTTTAAGACTTTATCCAAAATATGTATCGGCTAACGTTCAGGAGCTTGTACCTAATGAATATCGATCAATTACTAGTTTTAAGTAATAGCAGTGACGTTTTAACTAATAGTAATGATATTTTAAGTAATAGTAATTATGTTTTAAGTAACAGTAATGATGTTTTAAGTAATAGTAATGATGTTTTAAGTAATAGTAATGATGTTATAAGTAATAGTAATGATGTTTTAAGTAATAGTAATGATGTTTTAAGTAATAGTAATGATGTTATAAGTAATAGTAATGATGTTATAAGTAATAGTAATGATGTTTTAAGTAATAGTAATGATGTTATAAGTAATAGTAATCATGTTTTAAGAATAGTAATTATGTTTTAAGTAATAGTAATGATGTTTAAGTAATAGCAATGATGTTTTAAGTAATAGTAATGATGTTTTAAGTAATAGTAATGATGTTATAAGTAATAGTAATGATATTTTAAGTAGTAGTAATGATGTTTTAAGTAATAGTAATGATGTTATAAGTAATAGTAATGATGTTATAAGTAATAGTAATGATGTTTTAAGTAATAGTAATGATGTTAAAAGTAATAGTAATGATGTTTTGAGTAATAGTAATGATTGTTTAAGTAATAGTAATGATGTTTAGGTAATAGTAATTATGTTTTAAGTAACAGTAATGATGTTTTAAGTAATAGTAATGATGTTTTAGGTAATAGTAATGATGTTTTAAGTAATAGTAATGATGTTTTACGTAATAGTGATGATGTTTTAAGTAATAGTAATGATGTTTTAAGTAATAGTAATGATGTTTTACGTAATAGTGATGATGTTTTAAGTAATAGTAATGATGTTTTAAGTAATAGTAATGATGTTATAAGTAATAGTAATGATGTTTTAAGTAATAGTAATGATGTTATAAGTAATAGTAATGATATTTTAAGTAATAGTAATGATGTTTTAAGTAATAGTAATGATGTTATAAGTAATAGTAATGATGTTATAAGTAATAGTAATGATGTTTTAAGTAATAGTAATGATGTTATAAGTAATAGTAATGATGTTTTGAGTAATAGTAATGATTGTTTAAGTAATAGTAATGATGTTTAGGTAATAGTAATTATGTTTTAAGTAATAGTAATGATGGTTTAAGAAATAGTAATGATGTTTTAAGTGATAGTAATGATGTTTTAAGTAATAGTAATGATGTTTTAAGTAATAGTAATGATGTTTTAAGTAATAGTAATGATGTTATAAGTAATAGTAATGATATTTTAAGTAACAGTAATTATGTTTTAAGTAATAGTAATGATGTTTTAGGTAATAGTAATGATGTTTTAAGTGTTTTAAGTAATAGTAATGATGTTTTACGTAATAGTGATGATGTTTTAAGTAATAGTAATGATGTTTAAGTAATAGCAATGATGTTTTAAGTAATAGTAATGATGTTATAAGTAATAGTAATGATGTTTTAAGTAATAGTAATGATTGGTTAAGTAATAGTAATTATGTTTAAGTAATAGTAATTATGTTTTAGGTAACAGTAATGATGTTTTAAGTAATAGTAATGATGTTATAAGTAATATTAATGATGTTTTAAGTAATAGTAATGATTGTTTAAGTAATAGTAATGATGTTTTAAGTAACAGTAATGATGTTTTAAGTAATAGTAATGATGTTTTAGGTAATAGTAATGATGTTTTAAGTGATAGTAATGATGTTTTAAGTAATAGTAATGATGTTTTACGTAATAGTGATGATGTTTTAAGTAATAGTAATGATGTTTAAGTAATAGCAATGATGTTTTAAGTAATAGTAATGATGTTTTAGGTAATAGTAATGATGTTTTAAGTAATAGTAATGATGGTTTAAGAAATAGTAATGATGTTTTAAGTAATAGTAATGATGTTTTAAGTAATAGTAATGATGTTTTAAGTAATAGTAATGATGTTTTACGTAATAGTAATGATGTTTAAATAATAGTAATTATGTTTTAAGTAATAGTAATGATGTTTTAAGTAATAGTAATGATTGTTTAAGTAATAGTAATGATGTTTTAAGTAATAGTAATGATGTTATAAGTAATAGTAATGATGTTTTAAGTAATAGTAATGATTGTTTAAGTAATAGTAATGATGTTTTAAGTAATAGTAATGATGTTTTAAGTAATAGTAATGATGCTTTAAGTAATAGTAATGATGTTTTAAGTAATAGTAATGATGCTTTAAGTAATAGTAATGCTGTTTTAAGTAATAGTAATGATGTTTTAAGTATTAGTAATGACGTTTTACGTAATAGTGATGATGTTTTAAGTAATAGTGATGATGTTTTAAGTAATAGTAATGATGGTTTAAGAAATAGTAATGATGTTTTACGTAATAGTAATGCTGTTTTAAGTAATAGTAATGATGTTTTAAGTAATAGTAATGATATTTTAAGTAATACTAATGATGTTTTACGTAATAGTGATGATTTTTTAGGTAATAGTAATGCTGTTTTAAGTAATAGTAATGATGTTTTAAGTAATAGTAATGATGTTTTAAGTATTAGTAATGACGTTTTACGTAATAGTGATGATGTTTTAAGTAATAGTGATGATGTTTTAAGTAATAGTAATGATGGTTTAAGAAATAGTAATGATGTTTTACGTAATAGTAATGCTGTTTTAAGTAATAGTAATGATGTTTTAAGTAATAGTAATGATATTTTAAGTAATACTAATGATGTTTTACGTAATAGTGATGATTTTTTAGGTAATAGTAATGCTGTTTTAAGTAATAGTAATGATGTTTTAAGTAATAGTAATGATGTTTTAAGTAATAGTAATGCGGTTTTAAGTAATAGTAATGATGTTTTAAGTAATAGTCATGATGTTTTACGTAATAGTGATGATGTTTTAAGTAATAGTAATGACGTTTAAGTAATAGCAATGATGCTTTAAGTAATAGTATTGATGTTTTAAGTAATAGTAATCATGTTTTAAGAATAGTAATTATGTTTTAAGTAATAGTAATGATGTTTAAGTAATAGCAATGATGTTTTAAGTAATAGCAATGATGTTATAAGTAATAGTAATGATGTTTTGAGTAATAGTAATGATTGTTTAAGTAATAGTAATGATGGTTTAAGAAATATTAATGATGTTTTAAGTAATAGTAATGATGTTTTAAGTAATAGTAATGATGTTTTAAGTAATAGTAATGATGTTTAAGTAATAGTAATGATGTTATAAATAATAGTAATGATGTTTTGAGTAATAGTAATGAGGTTTTACGAAATAGTGATGATGTTTTAAGTAATAGTAATGATGTTTTAAGTAATGGTAATGATGTTTTAAGTAATATTAATGATGTTTTAAGTAATAGTAATGATGTTTTACGTAATAGTGATGATGTTTCAAGTAATAGTAATGATGTTTAAGTAATAGCAATGATGTTTTAAGTAATAGTAATGATGTTTTAAGTAATAGAAATGATGTTTTAAGTAATAGTAATGATGTTTTAAGTAATAGTAATGATGTTTTAAGTAATAGCAATGATGTTTTAAGTAATAGTAATTGCGTTAGTAATGACGTTATTCAATTATAAACTAGTTTTCAGTACGTAGCTGAAAACACTTCTAAATCAACCCAACTGTAACAGGTAGACTGCACAGCTCTGAACGTAAATGTAATGTTAGCTCCTAAGGGTAGTATTAACTTCAGCGATAGTGAAGTGCAGATTAGGGGAGGGGGGAACTGTAGTCAATTCTCTAAGACCTACATTCGTCACTTCTTTGCTAAAAGTACAGTTAAAAAACATAGATTTTGCATTTCGTTTTGGAAATCTAAGGCTATTTTAAAGTTTTAATATTTAGCTTGATAAGAAACGTGTTGGATATCAAGGCCGGAATGTGAATGAAATACTTTGTCCTTAAAACTCTAACTCCAGCAAAGCATTTAAAAGATCAGTTACTTATTAAAAAAATAAAGTTTACCTGCAACCAAGGTCTAGAAGAACAGCGATACAGAACTGTAGTTAAAGTATAATCAGAAGGGGATTTCGCCAGTCAAGTTCTTTTCTAAACTAGCGCCTGACGATTATCATTTGTATTCAATATTGAATGAATTTTTGGACAAATCAGAAAAACTGAAAATAGTAGAGTCATCTCAGTTTCGATTGTTTCAGTTTTGTATTAAAATCTGTATTTTATATACAGCTACAGTAAAACGGTTTTTACTTTCTGGATGACCATCATAAAAATCACCCTATTTTATACCGTCTGACATAGTGTAGGATAGACAAGGGAAATCCTTCATACTTGGACCATAATGGTATTCATGGAAGTTATGTGACCAACATCACGTTATTGGTCTAGTTTTGAACCTACCTTCTTACTTTGGAAGGGTTAGTTCAATCTGTGGGCTGAAAACGTATAGAAATCTTTGTTGGTGCTATTGGGAATCGGACACAATTTTGTTTGTTTGTTTTTTAGTCAAGTATTCTACCCACTTGGCAACATAGTCACCAATTATTCTGTATATTTGTCTACAAATAGTTTGAAACCTCTAAACTCATAAGTTGAGTTGGTGTAATTAATACAATTGTAAATTTAAAAGTAAAGTTGGTGTAACAAGTATAATTCTATATTTAGAAGTTCAGTTTGTGTATCTAGTAAACTTGTATATTGAGATGTTGAGGTGGTGTAACTAGTAAAATTGTATATTTTAGAAGTTGAGTTGGTGTAACTAGTAAAATTGTATATTTAGAAGTTGAGTTGGTGTAACTAGTAAAATTGTAATTTTAGAAATTGAGTTTGTGTAACTAGTAAAATTGTATATTTAGAAGTTGAGTTGGTGTAATTAGTAAAATTGTAAATTTAGAAATTGAGTTTGTGTAACTAGTAAAATTGTATATTTAGAAGTTGAGTTGGTGTAATTAGTAAAATTGTAAATTTAGAAATTGAGTTTGTTTAACTAGTAAAATTGGATATTTAGAAGTTGAGTTGGTGTAACTAGTAAAATTGTAAATTTAGAAGTTGAGTTGGTATAACTAGTGAAATTGTTTATTTAGAAGTTGAATTTGTGTAAATAATAAAATTTTATATTTAGAAGTTGAGTTGGTGTAACTAGTAAAATTGTAAATTTAGAAATTGAGTTTGTGTAACTAGTAAAATTGTATATTTAGAAGTTGAGTTGGTGTAATTAGTAAAATTGTAAATTTAGAAATTGAGTTTGTTTAACTAGTAAAATTGGATATTTAGAAGTTGAGTTGGTGTAACTAGTAAAATTGTAAATTTAGAAGTTGAGTTGGTATAACTAGTGAAATTGTTTATTTAGAAGTTGAATTTGTGTAAATAATAAAATTGTATATTTAGAAGTTGAGTTGGTGTAACTAGTAAAATTGTAAATTTAGAAATTGAGTTTGTGTAACTAGTAAAATTGGATATTCAGAAGTTGAGTTGGTGTAACTAGTAAAATTGTAAATTTAGAAGTTGAGTTGGTATAACTAGTGAAATTGTTTATTTAGAAGTTGAATTTGTGTAAATAATAAAATTGTTTATTTAGAAGTTGAATTTGTGTAAATAATAAAATTGTATATTTAGAAGTTGAGTTGGTGTAACTAGTAAAATTGGATATTTAGAGGTTGAGTTTTTATAACTAGTAAAATTGGATAACCCGTTTGTAGTTGTAATTTAAATTTCCACAGTAGGTAGGAACATTTTATAGTAGTGCCTATGAATGTGAGGTGGAAGCGGTTGTTGCATAAGATAGCAAAGTCCATTTTATTCACTTAAGCACAAATCGTGGGAATATTTAATCCATTAATCTCCAGCCGTCCGTATAGTTTGTGCACCGCATCGGCGTAGAACTTGCCCCAGGCAATGGAGCCCGCCACGCCCAGAGTCTGCAGTCAGAGTCTAGCTGAATTTCTATTGTTCTCAAATTGAGTTTCCTTTGGTTCTGCACTGGCGACTTGCTAGTGAGGGAGACTTACAGTGGTGGGTGGGGGCGGGGGTGATTACCTTGTTTACATTGCGAGGGTGCGTAAAGCAACCAACACACACAAGCAACATTAACTTCATTTTATAACTTATAATTTACATAATTTGACGTTTACTGCCGCATTGCTGGTTTGTGTCGCAATTTTCGAAATTAAACATTACACAATGGATGGGGGAGAAGTAATTTGTTGGTTTTTTAATAAAGAAAAAGTTTTACAGTTTAATTGAAAAGTAAATTTGATTAGGGCAAAAAGAAAACAGAATATCAAAACACACAACTGTGTGCAATTAATGTAATAGAGAGAATTCATTTTCCTGATTTATAAACCGTATTATTTATCTAATTTTAAATATTTTGTTAGAAAATTTTCGTAAATTAAATAAAATAGTAATTAAAGGTAAAAATATATAGTCGGGATTTATTTTATGCATAGTAATCTGTCTTAACTATTACTAATAATATCTAAACAAAGCAATAAAACAATAAAATAAGACAGTAAAAAATAGTTTTAGCATTGTACAATATTCAATACAAAAAATCTAGAACTAAGTAAAAGAAGAAGACACTCTAGTTCTCACTCTCCTTATATATATCTTGTTAAAATTTTAAATCGTTATAAAAACACTTTTTATTCATTCAAGTTCAAACAAATTTTTAAAATTTGTAGTGGATCACATTCGATGTTAATACAGTTTTTTTCAAGTAACAATTCCTTAATTAAATTCTTAAAATTAATTTTAATTATATATGGGAGAAAAATCTTTTACAAAATGGGCAAAGTATGCAATATAGTTATTTCGTTCCACTTAGCATATAATAAGTGATAACATATGATTTCATAAGACAGCTGATTTTGTGTTATAGGTTAAGTGATACAACAGCTGTTTTAACGCATAGGTAATAAAAAGTAACTCAAATAAAAAAAATTCTTTGACGACCTAAGTAGAAATCTTTGGCTTTGAAAATTTTGTACAAAGATATTACTTGTTTTACAAAGAGTTTCCATCTGTAATGACGTCATGAAGTGATGCATTTCTCTGACAACGGTGCAAGCAAAGTTCATCCCGCCCCGTTCCTTAGCCACACAATCATTACAGAGAATTCTGTGTGTGGTCTGTAACGACTTGAGTAAACTCATCGTGTTTGTAACTGAATTGACAAGGTGTTGAGATTTCCCATCGCATGCCGTGTGTGGGACAATAATTGATGGAGGTTTAATAGCGGCTTCGCGCTTCCAGCTCGCATGGAACTCGCAAGTGGGTTGAAGTGGGTTGTTTGTTTGTTTGTGAAAGTTGCTAACGTCCTCCATGGTTAAAGTTCGCGGAAAGTAATTGTATTGTTTAATGTATAAGGAGAAGCGATTACTTGATTGGCGGGGTCATGGTCAGTCGTTAATGATCGCTACGGTAGGTATAGAGAGATCAGCGTGCCCAAAGGTCTGCTTGTAGCGCAATGAAGGTAGGGGATCACTGGTTACTGCGGCAGTAGGAGATTGGAATCAGAATAAATGTAGTGGCGAATCTCTTACTTCTCCAAGTAGCTCAGAAGGAGAGGGAAACCATCTGTGGAGGTTGTACCACAACTACAATGTTGAGCTCAGAATGCCGAAATGTATAACACCTAATGTAACTCAGTGAGACATTGAGGCGAGGATGACCAAACACTCTCTCACGAAGCTCAATTGTGAGCCTGAATTTAGTAGCAAGGGACTCGTTGGGAGATTTTTCACTACATGTTTAGAGGTGTACTAGTTAGACAGTTAACTCTGTACGACGTTTGAAATGTCCATACGTACTTGTATGTAACTAGGTAGGCGATTGGGATCAGCATGTCTGGTGGATTTTGTATGTACTTCAGTATGACGTAACTAATTAGGAGTTTTGGATGAGCATGTCTGGTGGATTATGCACTTACCTCGGTATGGAGTAACTTCTTAGGAGATTTATATTAGTATGCCGAATGGCTTTTACAAATAGTTCAGTTGGGCGTAACTATTTAGAAGATGTGGATCATCATGTGCTCTTGCAACGTGGTACAGTAGAGCGGTGATATCCGCACACACGCACACACAGTCACAAACACTTACACATACGAACACTCTCTCTCTCTCACACACACAAACACACACACACACACAGACACAAACACACACTTATATTCAAACACTCACTCACACACACACACACACACACACACACACACACACACACACACACACACACTCACATCCAGTTCCACCTTTTAATTTCTACCAATTCACCTCTCACGTTCCGAAATCTATTTGTCAAAACGCCGACCCACTTTCCAAAGTTTCCGTAATGCACAATCACACATTATCTCCAGCCGGAATGCGGTCTACAGGTGGCCTCCATTCAACGCCAACAAAACATCTATTAGGGTAAAATGTTAGCGTCGAGAAAACAGCTTGGTCATTCTGCCCGACCCTGGGAACTTTGTCGAGACAAATTAAAAGCCTGTGTTCTGTGTGTTTTATTTTGTCGCGGGAGTTTCTAGTAATTGGAAAACGAATTCGTTTGATGTCGCAACGCAAACGTAGGAAACAATTACAATGTAAATAGTAAAATAGTTATTTTCATTTCGTTTGTAATGTAACGTAAGTTTTATTCCTTTTCATAAAATATGTCAGAACACGTTCCTATTATTAGACAGAATTTATCGTCTTGGAATCATACTAACAATTTTATTCCCCAGCCTAATGCGATAAAGGTTTACATAGACTAAAGTGGAAATGGGTCAGTATGAGATTAATAATAAGTGTATTTGTGGGAGCTTTCCTACATGAAAATAATAAATTAATAAGTCAAATAAGGCATAAAAATACTACAGCCTTTCAATTTTATATTGTAAACAACAAACTTTAATGTATTTTTAATTTCCTGTCAGTACGAATTCCTTCATAGAAATTGTTTCTTTAGCCGGAACAAAACACAATTTCTGTTTTTATTTATATCCTAACTAATTGTATGGCTTATTTGCAGAAGGTTCAACAACGAATTCCCAACCGTTCTTTATTTACACCTATTTCCACCTAACTGGATCCAGTTATAGAGTCCTATTTTAACGTTTCATCGTAACGTAATCCTCATATCCGTACTTAGCCTTTTAGTAGAATTATTCTGACCTCTTATTAAAAGAAAGTTCTCTTTAATGGAAAACCCACTGTAATTCCTTCTATTAGTTCACACTCTCCTGATATATATCTTATACAAATTTTCAACCGTTGTTAAAATACGATTTATCCATCGAATCAAGTTCAAATAAATTTTCTTAAATCTATAGTGGATGGTAATAAAGTTTTTTAAAATATTTATCTAATAGTTAAATTATAAAAATTTATTTGGTCGAACCGAATTCGAACTGAGAATCTTCATGTTCTAAGCGTAGCGCACTTTAGCACTACGCCAATTTTCCAATACCAAGAATTCCCTTTCTCAAAGATGTATATGGATCTCCCCTCTGGAAACTGCCCCAGTACAACCTTAAGCTTTTGCCAAGGTTATCACACAGTATCATAAATAGTATTCTAGGACTAAAAATAAATGAAAAGTATGTAATAAAGAAGTAGACTGGAAGCAAGCGAGCAATGAGACAATTTTCTTTGTTGACTTTAGTAGAAACTTTTAAAAGCATATTTTATTTCACTGCTTTAACTTATCCTGACCACATTTTTCAATGTTAACCTAGACACTTACCATAATCCTCAACGGTTTTATACAGGAACCAGTTTAATAGAAAATTAGAGTCTTATTCCTTCTTAAAAATACACTTAAAATATTTATTTACCAAAAGTAGCTCTTTTTTTTTAAATTAACTTGGGAGGGTGTTTAAACTGCCCGAAGCACCGCTACCTTAGGTATATTGTACTTACCTCCCTGATTTAGTCAAAGAGCCTCTTGCCTCTTACCAGGTTTAGAAGTTTCCTGACTAGTGTTTTACCTTCAGCATCCTCTTCCAGAGCTGTGCTATCACCAAAGAGGTTGAAGCGCCTCTCGGCAAGTGCTTCACATCTATAAATGATGTGTGTAGCGATCTCCAGTTCTTGCCCGCATAATCTGGTTCAAGTTTGAAGATACCCGTATTATGCAGATGTTTCCTTAGTCCACAGTGTTCCGTGAGTAGACCTGTGGCTATCCTCAATTCCTGCCTAGACAGATAGATGAGACTCTCCTGCAGCCCCGAGGAAGGTTTCCTAAGGGTTAGTTTACTGTGTCTCATTCCTTCAGCCCTGACCCAGTGCTCACAGTGTCTTTCAGCCATCCACCTTCGCACTGCAATCTTGACCATGGATTTGGAAATACCTACCGCCGGCTCCGGTCCAATTAGGGGAGTTGAAGTCACCTCTCTGGCCAGTGCATCTGCGGCTTCATTTCCAAATATTCCCCTATGCCCTGGCACCCAACCTATCTTGATTTGATTGTGCCTTGTCAGGGCTTCTAGGTTATTTAGGTTATTAGGTAAAGTAGCTCTTACTTAATTTTGAATTAGGTGGTTTTATACATTGATATTTCGAAGAGCAAAATCAAAAAGTTTGATAAAGATAATTTTGAACTGTTATTTACAGTTCGGTAACAGTTCTTGTCAACTTATCATACACGTGATTTACTACGTTATATTAATCGCCCTCACGTTACTGACGGAACCTTCTGTAATAAAGTCTTTTAAAATTCAAAGCTCTAACTAATTTATAATTACTATATTACCGTTAGGGCATTAATTTTACAATTCTAAGTACAATATTAAATTTAAAAAAAAAATATATCAAAAAGTGAACCCTAATGATTAGTTTATGTTAAAACTTAATAAAAGTTTAGCAATGAAATCCGTATTAATTCCTCCCCCCCCCCCCGCATTATCTCAGCGTGAACTAAGATTTGTAATTTCTTCCTCTCTTCTCACATATTTGAAATTAAATTAATAAAAATTCAGAACATTTTATTGTGTTTAAAAACTCAAATAAAAACAGCTGATATTTCAATTGGCTTGAACTACATATTAGTTTCTTGCTTTGTTTATGTGTGCTTTGTTCGTGTGTAAATAACAACAATTGTAATGTTATAATGTTTTTAAAATGTATATTGTGAAGTTAATAACATAAACTACTATATAAACAACTGTTTAAGTACAAACTAGTATGTTCTGTCGCCTTGCGACAATTTACATATAAAGTTATACAGGTAATGTCCTGGATATATACAATAGGCGCTCTGTTTTATGGTAAGCATTACATAGAACTTTGTCTAGCAATACAATGTGCGCTACCTCCTGGGGGTTGCTCGAACAAAGACTAAACGGGGGTTTTACGTCTGTCAGTGCAGCTTTATGCAGACGGGCTGAACCAACCGGCTTTATCATTTTTGAATTGCCTTCAGTGAAGTCGGGAGTTACGGCGAGACTGGGACGAAATGACCGGTGACTCTTATTCCAGCAAACTTGAGTTTGTAAATATTTTACACAAGACATGCTGTATTTCATGTACAAGAGTTGTGTTTGTAGTAAATGTTTATTTTACACACGTCTGTTGGTATTTGGAGTTTTAATAAGCGAATTGTTGCGGATTTTAAAATGTAATATATTAACGATTTTACGTTCATCAATTTACAAAAAACAAGCTAGCGCAGTAGCATAGTTATAAATAATAAAAAATATAAATCCTAGCTACAAATACTTGCAAATTAACACAGTTAGGGTCATCAAAAGGTTACTAATTGTATATTTGTAAATAGGTATGTATAATTTTAACCTTCTGATGATGCTAATTGTGTTAGCTAATTGTACATAAATATTTATAGCCAGGGTTTATAATTTTCTATAATCTATCATAATAAATTTAGTTGGTTAAATTTTTAATTTATAATAAATTTAGTCGATTAAAACCAATTGAAAAAAATACAGTTTAAATTAGGTATATGATTTTAAATATTGCTCTAAATTTCTATTTCAAACTTGGGTCCACTTCAGTTGTTGAAATCCTCAATGTATTTAGTTATGTTTCCAAAGAGGATTTCAACTTGGACTAGACACGAAGAGCAATTATTTAAAAGTAATTAAAGGCTATTTTAAGGTTTCTCGTCTGTAATTAGTCGTAATCAACTAAATTCAATAAACTTGCTATTTAAGAAAGAGTAGACTACTTTTGTTATATTTTATTTAAAAAAAAACGAAATATGGAAAATTATTATTATTTTTCAGTGCACTCATATGTTTAAATACAATTTTATTAAAAATCAATGTAGAGCTTTTACTACCTTCAGTAAAATGATCTTGTTTTCAAAATTAATAATAAACTTTCAAGTAAAACATATTTTTATTTCATACTTTTTTTTCAACTCCTTAGTTTGGCTGTTGAGGTTACTTGATATAATTGACTATAAGGATAAATTCATTGATACTTTTCTAATTAAGTGTTAGGTAAATTCGTACATGTAATTAAGTACTCTTCATATTCGTAAATGAAGTGACTATTCCGAAACGCGCCATTACACCAAGTTAAAAACTTCACTTAGTTGAAAATAATTTTTTATGGATCTTAGTTTTGTATATTATTTTTTACTTTAACAATTCACGGACGGTGATCCTATGATCTCGGTAGAGAGATCATATATTCAGACATTTTAACGTACTCTCTCGCTAGTTCCAAATCTTACCATTAGTGGAGCTTGGAGATAGTTGTACTCAGGTGGTACTTGGGAATTCAGGACACCGCAGTTGAGACGTTCTTCTAGTACCATCCATCGGTCAGCCGTAGCAAAGATTTAACTTGCTACTTACTCCAAACGGGCTCAGTAAGCAGCCCACTCTGCCACTGACGTGCATGTCTAGAGGCCAGATAAGTTTAGGTAAAATCAACCGCGAGCCATCATCCACACTCAGAATGTTTCTATACGATCAATTTTAATGAGTATGCTCTAACTTAAGTAAACAGAAAAATACGCGTTGTTAGCTATGTCCCTACTTTAATTCTACCCGAATACCTAC
>JBAIZL010000002.1:383171808-383376808 GCA_036971475.1 Prosapia bicincta
GCTGTTTTTGGTAGGTTCTTCACCCTTGGAAGTGTGTATCTCGGAATTATTTCCTCCTAAATGTCGTACGTTTTCGTGTATACTTATTCAAGCTTTAGGCGTTGATCGCTGTTTTTGGTAGGTTCTTCGCCCTTGGAAGTGTGTATCTCGGAATTATTTCCTCCTAAATGTCGTACGTTTTCGTGTATACTTATTCAAGCTTTAGGCGTTGATCGCTGTTTTTGGTAGGTTCTTCAACCTTGGAAGTGTGTATCTCGGAATTATTTCCTCCTAAATGTCGTACGTTTTCGTGTATACTTATTCAAGCTTTAGGCGTTGATCGCTGTTTTTGGTAGGTTCTTCACCCTTGGAAGTGTGTATCTCGGAATTATTTCCTCCTAAATGTCGTACGTTTTCGTGTATACTTATTCAAGCTTTAGGCGTTGATCGCTGTTTTTGGTAGGTTCTTCACCCTTGGAAGTGTGTATCTCGGAATTATTTCCTCCTAAATGTCGTACGTTTTCGTGTATACTTATTCAAGCTTTAGGCGTTGATCGCTGTTTTTGGTAGGTTCTTCACCCTTGGAAGTGTGTATCTCGGAATTATTTCCTCCTAAATGTCGTACGTTTTCGTGTATACTTACTCAAGCTTTAGGCGTTGAACGCTGTTTTTGGTAGGTTCTTCACCCTTGGAAGTGTGTATCTAGGAATTATTTCCTCCTAAATGTCGTACGTTTTTGTGTATACTTACTCAAGCTTTAGGAGTTGATCGCCGTTTTTGGTAGGTTCGTCACCCTTGGAAGTGTGTATCTCGGAATTATTTCCTCCTAAATGTCGTACGTTTTTGTGTATACTTACTCAAGCTTTAGGAGTTGATCGCCGTTTTTGGTAGGTTCGTCACCCTTGGAAGTGTATATCTCGGAATTATTTCCTCCTAAATGTCGTACGTTTTTGTGTATACTTACTCAAGCTTTAGGAGTTGATCGCCGTTTTTGGTAGGTTCGTCACCCTTGGAAGTGTGTATCTCGGAATTATTTCCTCCTAAATGTCGTACGTTTTTGTGTATACTTACTCAAGCTTTAGGAGTTGATCGCCGTTTTTGGTAGGTTCGTCACCCTTGGAAGTGTGTATCTCGGAATTATTTCCTCCTAAATGTCGTACGTTTTTGTGTATACTTACTCAAGCTTTAGGAGTTGATCGCCGTTTTTGGTAGGTTCGTCACCCTTGGAAGTGTATATCTCGGAATTATTTCCTCCTAAATGTCGTACGTTTTTGTGTATACTTACTCAAGCTTTAGGAGTTGATCGCCGTTTTTGGTAGGTTCGTCACCCTTGGAAGTGTATATCTCGGAATTATTTCCTCCTAAAGGTCGTACGTTTTCGTGTATACTTATTCAAGCTCTAGGAGTTGATCGCCGTTTTTGGTAGGTTCGTCACCCTTAGAAGTGTATATCTCAAAATTGTTTCCTCCTAAAGGTCGTACGTTTTCGTGTATACTTCTTCAAGCTTTAGGAGAAGAGAAGCAAATTTTGAAAAACATATTACTTTTCTATTAGAACTTTTTTATATGACCAAAAAGTAATCTCGCTACAATAATCGCGTATAAAATTGTTGTTTTCTATTTTACTAGAAATGAAAAATTTTATTTTGTTTGTTACTAACTTGATCTAATTCAGGGTACGTATATCGTCATTCATATTTATGGTGTAGAAAAATAACTTATTCGTAGCTCTGCCATAGAGGCTGAAGGCGTAAGGGCTATAGGAGAACATAACGCTCAGCTAAGAAACAGCATCACCCTTGAGCTTCGGTAAGGGCTTTTTTATGTAGTAACAGTTGGTTATTTATTACAAAATCATTGTTTCTATATCTTTAGTTATGTTTAATTTAAACGGTAACTGTTTAAAATTAAAAAAAACAAATATCATATATGATTATTGTTGTGTTATGGTGTTATTATCATTCAAAAATCAGAATTGAAATTTGATGTATTTTCCTTTCATTAATTTCTTAATACCTTATGATATCAGACGTATTTGTCAAGTATTAATAATAACTGCAACCTTATTAAATTAGGTAAAGATTGTGTAAATAAAATCGATAAGAAAATTATTGCATACGCCGTTTGCTATTTTGACTGTAACAGTTTACATGTAGGAGAAATAAAACATGAATTAAAATTAACGAGCATGAAAATGAAGTTAAACAACTATAAATTAAAAAAAACAAAACTTTAAATTGACTCGCAATGCGAAAGATTCCAAACAAAGTAGGTATATATTGCGACGAGACTAAAGTAGTTGAAATAGAATAGAAGGTTGTTCTCTGAGATGTTTTATTCACGTTAAAAGCAATGCCTTCTACATTAACAATGGTATAGAACAATTGCTTTCTTTACACAAAGAAAGTTTTAATTAGATAATTTGTTAACGCTGGATACTTTCTGTATTCATCTAGTTTGTAGTGTCAATGTTATTTATAGTACGTTTGTTCCATATGATGTTTGTGGGTTGTTAATCTTTACTGTATTTCATTTTTATGTAGTAACAGTTGCTTATTTAATACAATTTAATTGTTCCTATATCTTTATTTATGTTTAATTTAAACGATAACTGTTTACAATTTAAAAAAAACACAAATATATGATTAAAGTTTCTGAGAAAATTATGTTTTATCCTAAACACTTAATGCATTTTGGTAAACGTGCATTATGTAAAACTTCATTTGAGGGCTTCGGAATCAAAGTTCTCCAATTTTCCTAATTATAATGGACAAGCTGTTTCTATGCATTTTTGTTTTACTATATATAGCCATTAGATTAAACATTACTATGTGAGTTTTTCTGACATCCTTAGGAGAAATGGTTCTGCCCCGCACTATTAGAACCAGGGAAGCCAATTCCTTGTTCTTAATAAACGTAAGTTGCCAATGCCATGTGCGCATGTTCTCTAGGAAACACATTCAGCGGAAAGAATAAGTTATTGTGTCTGTGTAGCCTACGTGGGGCACTTTGCGTACGTGAAGGCTGTATGACGGAGTGGGCGTACGTTGCGAAGTTCCGATATTAATATCAGGCCTGCAATACTATTGCTTCTATGCAATATTAGTTACACTGTAAATTATTGATTTGTTTATGATTGAGCAGACAGAAGTAAATTTCAGTGTCAATAATGGCATTTTATTTAAATATGGAATTGTCTAGAAAAGTATTTTTTTATAAATAAGAGTAGCCCAATTATAGGGAACTGTTATTTTAGTAGTAAAACTTACTGGTTGCATTAGCTTGATTAACGTCCAAAGTTCCAGAAAAATATATAGAACATTTTAATAAATGAAATATATACGTATTGAAATATTAAAAATAAAGCAAGACAGCTGAGTCAGAAAGAATAAAGGAAGCAGAAATATTGTCATGGTCACCAGGTTCTATAATTTATACTGATAAGTTAGCCGTACAACATTAAGAATATAATGATGTGATGATTATGATATTAATAACAACACCAGTAATAATAATAATAATGAAAATAATGATAACAAAATTAATAATATCAATAAGAATAGTAAAAAATATTGATAATAATAATAAAAATAATAATAATAGTATATATTATTAGTAAAAATAATAGTAATAGCAATGATACTAGTAATAAAAATATTAATCTTTTTATGAAGAAGAAGATGAAGAAAAAATAATAGCAAAAATAATAATAAAAACAATATTATTTTTGTTACTGTAGTTGGTGTTATTATCATTAAAAAATCAGAATTGAAATTTGATGTATTTTCCTTTCATTAATTTGTTATTACCTTATAATATCAGACGTATTTGTCGAGTATTAATAATAACTGCAACCTTATTAAATTAGGTAAAGACTTTGTAAATAAAATCAAAAAGAAAATTATTGCATACGCCGTTTGCTATTTTGACTGTAACAGTTTACATGTAGGAGAAATAAAACATGAATTAAAATTAACGAGCACGAAAATGAAGTTAAACAACTATAAATTTAAAAAAAAACAAAACTTTCAATTGACTCGCAATGCGAAAGATTCCAAACAAAGCAGGTATATATTGCGACGAGACTAAAGTAGTTGAAATAGAATAGAAGGTTGTTCTCTGAGATGTTTTATTCACTTTAAAAGCAATGCCTTCTACATTAACAATGGTATAGAACGATTGCTTTCTTTATGTAAAGAAAGTTTTAATTAGATAATTTGTTAACGCTGGATACTTTCTGTATTTATCTAGTTTGTAGTGTCAATGTTATTTATAGTACGTTTGTTCCATCTGATGATCTGGGCTTTTAATCTTTGCTGTATATCTTTATAAATATTAACTAGTGGTTAGGTAGGCTTTTTAGATTTTTCTATGAGTTTTTTTGAGCAATAAGTTTTTGTAAAAGAATATTTTTTTAATAATAATTTTTAGAATTTAGATTTAATTTTATTTGTTTGTAGTTTACTGATAAATTCCTAAGATTGTTTTGGAAATTTTAAAAATATGTTTTGTGTAGTGAATTTTATTGTTATTAAACATTATTGCAGTTATATTTTGTTTTTTTTAGACTTAAGAAGGACCTGGAGAGTTGCTTGGTGAAAAGGAAAGGTTATCAGAAATAAAATAAGACCTTTCTATTAATGTTTTCCATCTGACCAGAATCAAAAGTATTATTACTTATGTAGTGTTACAATATTTTCTCTTATGTATTATTATTATTAATATTAATATTATTAAAAACAAATAAAAACATACACAAAACTCACAAATTATTCATTTATTTACTCAAGTAAATAATGAGAAAATAAATGAATAATTTGTGAGTTTTGTGTATGTTTTTATTTGTTTTAACATAACCTCACAAGCTAAGCTCAAAGAATATTTGATTATTATTATTATTGTTAAATATTTCTATTAATACCTACAATGTATTTAAAAAAGAACAATACCTTATATTTTCATAATATTCATGCTTATATTGTGTAAGTCTTTAATGAAAGTAACTTCCCTGAAATGCGTTACCAAAATGTAGTAAATATAGAATGAAAATTGTGTAACATTAGAAAGTGTAAATAAGTGCACCAGTGGATAAATATTAGTTTTGGGCGTTAAATTCGCGCCATTTTCTTCGTGTACTGTTGTTTAGCACGAAATGAGTAAAATAATAAAATTATTGTTTTCAGTTAACTCTTGAAGAATCTCCAAACTTATCAATAAAATAACATTTAAATTGTAGCAAAGTTTTACTATTAATGAACTTTAATAATTAAATGTAAATATCTAAAATTGTTAACATATGGAAGTCTTTAGACTTTATTAGAACGTATCACGCCCCTGAGACGATGTTTGTCTTGTTTCAGGATACTTAATGCTGACGTCACAAAGATATAGCTTTCTTCGCAGCACTAGTACAATAGTCAGCATCTGTCTTGTCCTCCCGTGGGAAAGCATAAGAGAGGTAAGGACATTAATATGAAATGCAAACTTTCGTCATAGCTTTACACTATGCAACTAACATAAATAGTAATTTTATACAGAAACTAAGATATATGAGTAAAGTTAGTTTTTCTCTTTATTTGATTAAGCTGTAATACAAATATTACTGATCCCAAAATCACGATATATGATTTGTAAGTCACTCTTTTTATGTCCAAATGAATTACTAAAGTTACAAACTTAACTGAAAATCTTCAGCATTTGGGTTTTCAGTGAGTGTTTAAAACAGAGAATTGCAAACTCACATTTTTATAATTCGGGTGAACATAAACTTATGTCTCTTTACACCGAAGTTTCAAACAAATACCAAACTTAAGTTGGTGAAGTTAAGTCTGTGAAGCCGCAAGCAACTGTCACCAGTTCTGCCAGAATTCTTCAAGATGTTGTGGACTATTCAAACTGAATGACAGAGTTTTAAAGTTCGGAGGCCCACGCTGAACCCCGATTATAAAACATCATGCGTACAACAAAATTAAAGCACAACTATCTTACTTTTTTGTGGGTAGAGTAGCTGGTATACACCTCTGTTTGCCCCTGGTAGGGAACCAGTCTATTTCAGGTACGCGATCCATTTATTTTGACTGACTGGGGGAACTGCCCCTAAGGCCTTCCTGGATCCGATAGCGTACTACTATATTATATAGTTATTTTTCAGTCTCGGAGGGATGTTTGGGCCGAAATTGGTGTGAAATAGTGAAACGACTTTGCTGCCGGTAGAAGCTTGCAGAATCTTAAACCATACCAGAATATTTTGTTCAGTATGTGCTGAATGTCCAGAAATCCGATATGGGCAATTTATTTTGTTTCATCTGTGTTTTATAGAGAAACTAGTTTATCTTATGCTGATTTGGTCTTGGACTTACTTTGCAAACTATTATTAAAGTTTTTTTTTGTATAGTCTCTTCTTTCGTAAGCTATTTTCTAGCTTTCATTGAATTCTTCCTATTCCCTCCCGAACATGACCTCCTGGTTGTATGGAATAGCTCGTTTGATGTTTATATCTCTCTACTAAAGTTTATTGCTGTTGGAATGTTGATATTATAATGGTGTGTTGGTTCCTCTGTAAGAGTTTCCGTTATTGAGAGAACTGGGGGATGCTTTGGGAGTAAGAAGCTGATAACATGCCTGGGTGAGATGGGGATGTAGCGATGATGGAGAGATGAGCCAGTATGGATATGAGAAGAATATTGACTGGATTGGAATATGAAGATCGTGGAAAGGCTGAGGCATGATTTGTAGTATGAAAATGATAACAGACCGAAGGGGGATAGGAGTGTGGAGATTATGGAGGACTGAGCTGGTGTAGGAATATGGGGATGATGAGAAGGCTGGGTCATGAGTGGGGAATATGAGAAGATAATAACAGGCCTGGGAGGGCTGAGAGTGTGGAGATGATGGAGGACTGAGCCGATGTTGAAGTATGAAGATGATGGTAAGGCTGACAGAATGGGAATATTAAGACCGTCAGAGGACTGGGGGATAGGTTAGTAGTTTAAAGAGGATTACAGGCATGAGTGTGGAGATGATGGAGGACTGAGCCGATGTTGAAGTATGAAGATGATGGTAAGGCTGACAGAATGGGAATATTAAGACCGTCAGAGGACTGGGGGATAGGTTAGTAGTTTAAAGAGGATTACAGGCTTGAGTGTGGAAATGATGGAGGACTGAGCCGATGTTGAAGTATGAAGTTGATGGTATAGCTGACAGAATGGGAATATTAAGACCGTCAGAGGACTGGGGGATAGGTTAGTAGTTTAAAGAGGATTACAGGCTTGAGTGTGGAGATGATGGAGGACTGAGCCGATGTTGAAGTATGAAGATGATGGTAAGGCTGACAGAATGGGAATATTAAGACCGTCAGAGGACTGGGGGATAGGTTAGTAGTTTAAAGAGGATTACAGGCATGAGTGTGGAGATGATGGAGGACTGAGCCGATGTTGAAGTATGAAGATGATGGTAAGGCTGACAGAATGGGAATATTAAGACCGTCAGAGGACTGGGGGATAGGTTAGTAGTTTAAAGAGGATTACAGGCTTGAGTGTGGAGATGATGGAGGACTGAGCCGATGTTGAAGTATGAAGATGATGGTAAGGCTGACAGAATGGGAATATTAAGACCGTCAGAGGACTGGGGGATAGGTTAGTAGTTTGGGAAGATGAAAGAGGGCTGACCCGGTTTGGGATTACGGAAGTGATAAGATAAGTATGGAAAGATAGGGGTATAGTCATAATGAGAGCCTGTTAAAAGATATAAAATTGTTATTTTTCCTTTAAGTTCCATTTATATTTCTCTAAACGATCTTTGCTTATTACGTAAGAAAACCTAATACGGTAAAAATACTAAAACTGCTTCAGCGAGACATTTAGTATGATGATAACATAAATTAACAGTGGCTCATGTAGGGAATAAGTAATCAAGGTACACTAGGCTTAGGTTTTTGATTCGCACAACGTATTTTGTTATACGTTTCTTCACGGAGCTAGATATCTTTCGACGTGTAGATAAAAAAAGTTTTTTTTCCGAGAAATAAATTAAAATATATTTATTTAGACACTTTTCAGTTTTACGTCCATAGACCTGTGCAGTCTGTCGCCAAGTGAGTTCGTGGAGGTACTTCTACATTGCTACACAGCTGTAATGTTACGGTCCCAATGCGCGTGATTCCTATTGGTTGATTGATATTTCAATAAATTTAAAACAAATAAGTAAACACAGGTTTTGAACTGTGTCAGATTACGGTTATTGCAATGAACACTACAACACTTTAAGAAATACTTTGAATAAGAACTAAAAAACAGAAAGATATTTTTTAATAGGTTTCATACTCAGCTTTAAACCTTGTAATATTCACAAAAATAATAATATAATTCGAGCGGTATCGGCGTTCATATACGGTTATATTGTAAAATAAACTATTCCATGAAAAAGGTGTTTTTTTCCATCACAGTTTGTAGAATATTCACGTAAACCTTGGAGCGGTGAAAGGTAAATATATTATTATGTGTGTATACTCAGAGAAAGCCGAAGATTGTCCCAACGCAGCCACTTTGGCCGCAAGAAGACATAAACAGGCGTTAGGGTTTGTTGAAGACATTTGATGAACCTCCAGGGGTGAAGCCAGGACGAAATACCCACGCGCACAGCTTTATGGGCTTTGTACCTTCATTTTATGTTGACGGCTATAAAACTGAGGTCTGTCATTTTGACAGAAGCTGCGCCCGCCCGCCTTAACCGAGATCATCCAATTTGTGTCCCACGTAAACATAATATATTGCTCTAAATTAATTTCTCTGTTGTGGGAGGCTGTTTATTATTACTTGAACGTTTCGGCTCTTTTGTTAAAGTGTTCCACAATATTTTAAATTTAATTTTTGTTGTTTTATATTCAACATACTAAATATATTCAACATTTTCGTGGAAATTTCAATTTAAGTACATGAAGTGACACAATAAAATTTAATTGGAATATGAAAACATACTAATTGCACCAGCCTAATTTAACTATCTATGGTTTATATTTAAAGGCTATTTAATATACCTTTTATAGTTCCCATAACTTGTTTATGATATTTCTTCCCTCTTCTAACCACTTGCAGTATTTCACCTAACACTTTCAGGAGGTTCACGTTTTTTGAAGTGAAAAAATCATAGTGACGCCTACAAAAATTATTCCATGGACATAAACATACAATTTAGCCTCAGTATAATTTCCGTCAGGTTACGCCAAGAGTCACCTCATAGGGAATTAAAAGAGAACATATGATTTCATGCAACAGCTGATTTTCTGTTATAGGTTATGTTGTAAACTAATGTTTTATACGTAGGTTATATTATATTATTTTTTTAACATTGTTAAGAAAAAAAAGGTTATTATTAAGTAGTTTTGAGAAGTTATTAAATATATTAATTTATTTCAATTTTTATAAATCTCAAAACAAAAAGTTCAATATATCGATAGTAAGAGGTTATATATTTTTAATACAATTTATGAAATGAAAACATTTTTAGGCGCATATGTTAAACAATTTGTATTCAGTAAATATTAAATAAATGTTTTTTTGTTAAATAGATTATGTTGTTAATAACTACAATAAATTAGTCTTTATTAAATACATTCCTCAAATAAAGAGATAAATATTGAATGAAAAATATATAAATTCATATTATTGGCAATTATCATTGTAGCTTTTTCAAAACTGTTTGTTCTAATTTGTTATTTGTAGTTCAAATATTGGTGTTTATTATAAAACAAGCTTTTATTATTGTTTCTAATATTATAATCAATATCAGTAATTTCTCAATACGCAAGATTAAATATTTTTCTGAATTCAAAATATCTGTAGACGAGCATATACAAGTTTAAACTTCTGTCGGCCCCCCCCCCCGAGTGCCAGAACGTTTTTTTTCAGTTTTTATGGAACTGTAACACCCGTATGGTATAATTTCTCGAACTGGGGACGCAGTAGGTTTTTAAGGGTGTTTGGGGAAGTGCACTGAAACTGCATTCTGACTAGAAGTGTGCCTCCTCAATAAGGTACATCAGCGGGTAGACTGACGTAACATGTGCGTGTTATTGTAATTTTGACAACGTTATTGAGCTACGTTAGAGGTTTTTGTATAATGTTTAGTCTTGATAGACCCTTGTTATTGGGTTATAGGCTCTTCTGTGCTCAAGGATAATATCCCTTATGTTAGTTTCCTAATTTACTCCAGCTCTAGTAGCCTCTCCTACAGCAAGTCCATTCCTTCAGGCGCTATTTATTTTTTTTAATCAACATCCCTTATTGTTTTTATTTTATCAACAAGTAGTATAAACAACTATATTTAAAGCCAATTCCTACTTCAACAAAGAAATATATTTTATTTAAATTACCTCTTTTAAAATAATTAGAATTATTATACATAAAGTAACGTAACCTGTTTGTTAAAATTAATGTTTTATGAAATCATGTCATCAGTTATTTTAAGCCAAATGAGACGAAAAAACTACTTACCTTTCCCCTTTTGTGAAATTAATTTGATAAATGTAATTATTATTTTAAAAAACTGTTTTAACCTTGTGTCACTATAAAAAAAAAACATTTTTTGACCTGAATTTGAATTATCTAATTGTTTTTCTCACATATCATATCTGGCCACTTTTTTCTTAATTTTGATTTTTTTCGAAAGATCGCATTATGAAATTTTCTATACTATTCCACTTCTCTGGCTAGAGCCTGGAACAAATAAGTATAGAGGGATGTCCCTAATTAGGTTCATTCTTCGTTATCTCTCCTCCTATAAGTGGAAGTAACAGGTACGCTCCTTGGCGTGACATCGTTATCTCTCCACCTTTAAGTGGAAGTAACAGGTACGCTCCTTGGCGTGACTTCGTTATCTCTCCTCCTTTAAGTGGAAGTAACAGGTACGCTCCTTGGTGTGACTTCGATATCTCTCCTCCTTTAAGTGGAAGTAACAGGTACACTCCTTGGCGTGACATCGTTATCTCTCCACCTTTAAGTGGAAGTAACAGGTACGCTCCTTGGCGTGACTTCGTTATCTCTCCTCCTTTAAGTGGAAGTAACAGGTACGCTCCTTGGTGTGACTTCGTTATCTCTCCTCCTTTCAGTGGAAGTAACAGGTACGCTCCTTGGTGTAACTTGGTTATCTCTCCTCTTTTAAGTGGAAGTAATAGGTACGCTCCTTGGTGTGACTTCGTTATCTCTCCTCCTTTAAGTGGAAGTAACAGGTACGCTCCTTGGTGTGACTTCGTTATCTCTCCTCCTTTAAGTGGAAGTAACAGGTACGCTCCTTGATGTGACTTCGTTATCTCTCCTCCTTTAAGTGGAAGTAACAGGTACGCTCCTTGGTGTGACTTCGTTATCTCTCCTCCTTTAAGTGGAAGTAACAGGTACGCTCCTTGATGTGACTTCGTTATCTCTCCTCCTTTAAGTGGAAGTAACAGGTACGCTCCTTGGTGTGACTTCGTTATCTCTCCTCCTTTAAGTGGAAGTAACAGGTACGCTCCTTGGTGTGACTTCGTTATCTCTCCTCCTTTAAGTGGAAGTAACAGGTACGCTCCTTGGTGTAACTTCGTTATCTCTCCTCCTTTCAGTGGAAGTAACAGGTACGCTCCTTGGTGTAACTTGGTTATCTCTCCTCTTTTAAGTGGAAGTAATAGGTACGCTCCTTGGTGTAACTTCGTTATCTCTCCTCCTTTAAGTGGAAGTAACAGGTACGCTCCTTGATGTGACTTCGTTATCTCTCCTCCTTTAAGTGGAAGTAATAGGTACGCTCCTTGGCGTGACTTTGTTATCTCTCCTCCTTTAAGTGGAAGTAATAGGTACGCTCCTTGGCGTGACTTTGTTATCTCTCCTCCTTTAAGTGGAAGTAACAGGTACGCTCCTTGGTGTGACTTCGTTATCTCTCCTCCTTTAAGTGGAAGTAACGGGTACGCTCCTTGGCGTGACTTCGTTATCTCTCCTCCTTTAAGTGGAAGTAACAGGTACGCTTCTTGGTGTCACTTCGATAGAGGTTAACCTTACTTCACGTACACAACGTCACTCACGTTATGCGACGATCTTAACCCTATACACCCTACTAAGAAGTCAAGGTCTCTACACTAACACTATTTACATCCACAGGGGTTTTCTACCTTTCCTTTGCCATAATAGTTCATTTTGGCTGATGGTCTAACAGAAACAGTCAACACTTGAATAACCATTTGTTCATCTTTTATACGTTTATATTCCACTTACTTTATGGGAAATTTAATATTTCGTGGTAATACATTATAAATTATTGTTTTCTATATACATATTCACAGCGTTTATCTTTATGTTTCTAATGTAAATATCCGTGTTCGTGTTGTGCGTTAACATCGTGAGTAACTGTTCCAAGATTTAGATAAACAACATTATTTTATTTTAAATAAATAAAACTTTTTATTTAAATCCTTGTGCACATTCGATTGTAAATGGTCATAAGAATTTAATAAGGAAGTTATTTGCAAGAATAACTCCTTTGAATAACAAGTTATTCTTGTATTTATTTCCTGTGAAGGATATTGCATTTTGAATCAAAATGCATTCAAATAAAACCCATTTGTGGTTAAGAGGATTTATTTATTTAAAATGCCCACATATATGAATAAAATATATGCATACGAGTTTATGTATACTCTAAATATATGCTATATTAAAGGAAATGAAAATTATTTTAGTATTATTATTTTACAATTTTATCATCATATTCTAGTTTCTTTTAAAAACAAGAGAGTATAAAAAATATGTTTTAACAAATGTTGAAAAAATATCAAGTAATATTAAGCTCTTTCAATCTTTTAGATACTTACACGTTGAGTTAATGACATCTTTACTGAGCATATGTAAATGCACAAGCCCACCGAGTTATTTTTCATGAAAACCACCAACTAACAACAGAAATGTTTCCTTTCTTATCTAATTGTTTCTCGTGTGTTCTGGAATTTAACAATAAATTTAGAATTACTGTAATTATGGTTACTTCCCCATGGTAATAAACTAGTTACGAAATGTAATGTTACAAATTTTTCTTTCTTTAAAGAAATAAAATCTCACTCGCTCAGCTTCCTGTCTGACGTCAGGCAATATAGTGGCGACTACTGATATCGCGAGGGGGCGAATCTTTCTGATGTTTTGACAATATCTGTCAACCAAGCTGAAATAATAAGGCAAGACCGGTCTCGGGGGTGCGATATGTCGGAGGGAAGGGGTCGTCGCACGTAGCCGTAACGAATTGTATAAGGAATGAACACGTGTAAACGTGACGTCCACTGGAGGGATAAGCACAGCTGCAAAGATTGCGCGAACATCTTGTATTAGGCAAGATGAAGAGTTAGTAGAGGGTTAAAGGGGTTACAGGCTGTGAATAGATTTTGTCTTAAAGAGAGAAACAAGTAATATAAAAAATATTTGAAAGGCAGTTCCCACGGCGCCCAACAAAGATATAGTTTTATTTTATTTACTTTTTATTTTATGATTAAAATTAATATAAGCATGTACTCACACACACACACACACACACACACACACACACACACACACACACACACACACACACACACACACACACACACACACACACACACACACACACACACACACACACACACACACACACAAACACACACACACACACACACACACACACACACACGAGATAACGCAATTTTGAATGGCAGTGCCAAAATAGGAAGATAATTTTCTGAAAATTTTCCATTTTCCTCTCTATACAATATATGGTGTTGAATTATTATGTTTGTTTGTTCCTATATATTCTCTTTCTTTATTTCGTTTCTAATTAATGAAGCTGATGGTATTCTACAACTTCTAATTCTATCTATGACTTGTAATGCTTCACTATTGCAATGAACCTTTTTCTTATAATTTCATATACTTCTTAAAGTAAAATAATAGATTTCTAGCAATGGGATTGTTGACTCAGTGCCAAAGTGCTGGATTTCAGATATGTAGTCAATAATTTTGAATCTGACCCAGGCATTAATTTTTTTTAAATTGAAATAATAAATACAAAATTGTCATCTACTACAGTAAAAATTGTCATCTGCTACAGATTTAAAAAAAAAGTATTTGAACTTGATTGGATCATTAAAAACATATTTGTCTAATGATTAAAAATGTGTACATTATATATATATATATATATATATATATATATATATATATATATATATATATATATATGATGCATAGTTACTATCTGGAGTACATCCGCTCATTCTGCAGTCCATAAATTCGCAGTTCCGACGTTTCGCTAGAATCTAATCCAGCATAGACGAGGCGAACCCAAAAAAAGAAAAAGAGCGAGACGTTTCTAGCGAACTGCGAATTTATGGACTGCAGAATGAACGGATGTACTCCAGATAGTAACTATTCATCATATTTTTCCATCCGTGAAGGAATACGTATCAGCATAAATAAATAAATAAATATATATATATATATATATATATATATATATATATATATATATATATATATATATATACATATAAATATAAATATATACATATAAATTTATATATATATATATAACGACAGTGTGAGCTAATGGAATGAATTGAAAAATGACTGATAAATCCCTCTGTTGTGAAGAATTACATAAAAATAACTGTATTTAGATTGACATTTATACTTCACTTTAGAAATAAAACAATACAAAATTCGCAAAAACCCTAATACCACAAAAATAATAAACCCCTTAAGGTGTTTAATGTTAGGTGATTTGTAATATTAACCTTAGTTATTTTTGATTTTTTTTTGGTTTGCCAATATTTTTATTAAAATGTATTGTACGGACCGCTTTGCTCCTGATATTGTATATCTAAAATCTTATTTCATGGATGGCAATTATTCAATATGAGCTTATTCCCTGAGAAAAACATTTTAACAATAATTAAACACATTCTTGCAATTTTCCTATACGACAAAATTGTGAAGTACATAATGTAACAACTCCAGCCATAAAATATTTTCCCTTCAAAAGAGATACACATTTCTAATTTTAGGATGGTTTTAACGAAACTGAAGAACGAAAATTAATATAATTAATAAAATTATTTTTATTTAAATACATTTTAATTATAGAAAGGCTGAAAACAATAATCATCAGGCATACAAATACAAGATCAATATAAATATTCTATACAAACTTATATACATTGTAAATGTGAAATTACCTTCAAAATAACAGTAACTATAGAAACCTTGTAAAGTTATAGTAGTAAAAATGATCATGAAAAAGTATAGTAATATATTATTTTGAGGTTAGTTTCAAATTTGAAAATTAGATGGTTAGCTATTATAGAGTATTTGATATTGTTATTATCTTTAGGATGCCTGAAGCTGGACATTGGGTTCTTTACATTTGTATGATTAGAACCTAATAAATTAACTAATTTTTATTTAAATTTTTTAAAAGCGTTCTGACCTTAAAAATGAATATAAGACTTTAGTAAGATAGGCACTTCAAATGATTTACGTTTCGTTAGGAATGGAGCCATTCTCAGGGCGACAAGTACTATAATCGTACTAGCTGATACTTTAAAAATGGTTAAATTGTAGCTGAAACTTACATTAATTTATTTAAACATACTGGAGCTTTTTGTATTAGCCTATTACAAAATTTCTTTAGTTTTATATTACGTAGTTGTAAAAGTACTGATTTATATTCAGATGGACTAATATTGAACAGAAATAGTCCTAAGGTATAACTGAGTAACTAAGTGAAAACCTTTAACTTGGTGACGCGCTTCAAAACAATCGTTTCATTGACGAAGCCAACTCGCTACTTCCGAATTCAGTGAATCCCAGATGATTACAAGCAACTTTAATAGCAGTTAACGAGATGGCTTCGTCAATGAAACGTTTGTTTCGAAACCCGTCGACAAGTAAGTTAAAAATTCACATATGATTTCAAAACAGCTGATTTTATGATTTATTAGATTATGTGGTAGAATAAGGGTTTTAACGCATAGGTTATAATACTTTATTATTTATATTATTTGTAATTATTTATTAAAAATTAACTAAAATAGTTTTTTTAGTTGGCCTAAGTAGGTATTGATCTAAATACTTTTCTTCTTTATAATACTTCTTTATTGATATTCTACATGACGTATCAACTAAACTCGTAAGGAGTTCGTGCGTTGAGAGATTCGCGCAAGACTCAATACCACTTTGCTTCACTGTAATGGATTCAAATTGTTAACTGAAGAACTTCCCGGTTATACACAAAGGAATGCTTTAATTTTCAAATTGTGTTGCCCACTAATTGAAACCCCTCACAGTCGCCACGCAGCACATGGCTCCATCTTGTTCTAAACGACCGCATTATTGCTACATTGCCTTATTAAATTTATGCAGATGGGCCTTTGGTGAACGGGGAAAGACACAAGCATACTCCTCCTTAAGACTCTTTTATTGCATCTTTAATATGCGTTTTTTCAATAATATTTTTAAGAAAATAAAAGCATTTTATTTTCATGATATATTTAAACATCATATAAATATACATTACTTACAAAACAAAAGGACATTTAAAAATTGAAAAAAAATGTTTTAATAAAACTACTTTAAACTAGTTATGTAGTGAGTTTCATTGTCTAATATCTACTTACACGCGGTGAAAAAGTTTGAAGAAGGACTTAAACTGAAAAAGAATATTGTCGGACGTAATTTATAGGGTATTCGTAATAATTGGGCATCAATATCTCTGTAACTGATTTTACAGCTAAGAATAAGAAAAATAATTACAATAAACGCAAGGTAAAAAACCGCTTCTTTACCGAACTAAAATTACTTATGGATTCTCCATAAATTGTACTTTATACTAAAAATACTTCTTAAAATCATTTTATTATTTGGTCACAATACTTTTCTCAGAATTAAACTCTTTACAAATTTTGTATGAAGATTATATTTATTAATCAACAATTAGTTTTAGTTTTTTATCATCAAGAGACAAGTGTATACATTTTTATTTTGATTGTTATTATTTATTACCATTAAGGCTTTACAATCATGAATTTTAACATTATATTTCTGTTTCCCAAGGTCCAGTAATACTTAAATAAATTTGGGTAAAAATTTTGGCAAAATATTTCGCTAGCTGTAGCTTATTATTACGTTTTTGGATCTATGTTATTGGAACGTGTTTTAAATAATTAGCTATGCAATTTCAAGAGATAACGTTTACATAGAGCCTGTTTTTAAGTAAAAAGAGATACACTTACTTTGAGATTATAGGATTTAGAAACTTGCCTTGAAGGCATGAAAGCAATACACCTTGCATTAAACAACATTTAAATTCATTATAATTTATCAATTCCCTCTATTAGCTACACTCTTTTGATATATATATATATATATATATATATATATATATATATATATATAAAATCTGGGGACAATAGAAATCTATAAACATAAAAATAATATCATAAACGAACAAATACAAATAAAATAAAAAAACGATAAATTATTCAACCTAATAGACAAATTTAACCCCAAGACAAACTTAAAAGACTCGCACAGTGCAGTGAATCCGAAAATAGAACAACAACGGTACACCACACCTTCTGACAACAAAAATTCTATACAGCTCGGAGTCTACTACAACCACCGGTCAGTGATGTACGATAATGGAGATAATATCAATCTTTGAAATTTAACTCGCATTAATACCAAGTAAGATTCTTGTTTAAGTACATATAGTGAAAGTGATATATATATATATATATATATATATATATATATATATATATATATATAGATATATATCTGTAATTAAAAATTAAAAAGAAACTAAAATAAAAGTTTTCTTTGTTGATTCAAGTAGGTATTTACTTTTTTTTAATATTAGTTGTTTTTGTATTTTTTTAAAATAGTATTATTATTGCTTCAGTATGTTCAGTTGTTTGATGGAGAAGCGCTTAATTTTACAGGTTCTGGGGAATCAATATGATTATCTTATTTATAGAATGATTATTGCGAACAATAATTTCCACTTTTAAAATTCATACTGTTTAATAAATTACATATCCTGAAATTTACCAATTGCATAAGATTACACAAGCAAGAGACGTTACCTTTCTAGTAGAGTTTGTCGAAACTAGTTCGAAATCTTGGAAGAGATATTAATATTTAGGATCGTTTGGTTGATTTGGGTCCCGAAGCTTCAGAAAATGTCTTCGGGACTTAAACAGCTGTTTATGACCGGCGGCGGCCAAGGCGAGTGGAAGAGGACTTGTCACTGCACAATACAGTTGTGTTTAAACATGATGTGTTGCGGCAGTCTAGTGACGTGTGCGGTGCCCTTGTAAACTTTGAATTGAAAAGTCAAACGATACATTTGGCATAACATTTCTGCTTTTTGTTTCTTTTTTTCTAGTCTTTACATTTCTTATCGTCTCATGATTCCATTTGAATCCTGGTTTTAGTTTGCCTACAGTGCGCCGTGTCTTGTAATCTATATGGTCGCTATGTTTATTACTATGTGGGAAATACTGATATTGTGATAATGAATGCTAACAGGTAATACGGTAAAAATAAACACTTATAAGAAATAAAATTACTCTAGGGTAACTTTACATGTACAACTAGTCGAATATATAAAAGCTATTCTACGATTAATGTATATCAGTTTCATAGATATTCATATTTTTGCTATAACATAAATTAACACATATTAAAAATTGTTTTAAACGAATGAAGTTTTACAAGAGCTGGCGAATATTGTATGTGGAAATTTAAAGGCTTCTGAGGTACAAGTAACATTCCTGCGCATGTGTGTTGGTTGAACTCAAAACCTATTGTTTGGACAGAGTTCTGTCTTTAGCCTACATCAAACCCTTGTACAGGGATAGTGTGTGTAGCTGTAATTAGAATAAAGGTTAGGTATGATACAAATACACCTCTAATACAAAGAGATTCAAAGTTGGTGCAGAAATGGAGTTTTTCTACTCTATAGATTTTCAGTTTCCCTCTTCGGTAAGTTTCTAGCTCGGCAAAAGTACTAACTTAAAAGAGAACTGAACTATAAGACGACGGTCTGACAATACCATGAAGTCACTTAAGCAAAACCTTGAATTACTGAAAACTAATTAAATAGACTGGAGTTGTCTTTTATACTCTCCCTAATCATTAAAATCTAAAAACAAGGCTTAAATAGATGCTCGATGTTTGACGACAATTCAACTTCAACGCGTGGTAAAAACGTTTACTGTCTATAAGCATTTTCTCCGTATTAGAATTTAATAAAACCGGAATTACTCCAGAATAACACCATATTTTTTTACTATGTCAACAAATATAAAATATTTTACGGTTCTAAATGAGAGCAGATTGTAAAAGACACGGAAGTGTTTGTTTATCATCAAAGCACAATGAAGATAATCTAAGATGGAAAGCAATGTTGTAACAGTTTACAAGTTTTATTATTTTGTTCTACTTTAGGTATGAAGACTTTACGTAGCTTTAAAAAAATTGTTTTTCGTTGACAGTATATTTTTCAGTTACCTAGCATTTTTCCGGTCACAATCTCTCCCTGTCTCCTCTCTCTCTCTCTCTCTCTCTCTCTCTCTCTCTATATATATATATATATATATATATATATATATATATATATATATATATATATATATCATAAATTAAAAATATTTCAAAAACAAGAATAATTTTAATGAATATATTTATTCATTAAATAAATAGAATAAATATATTCATTAAAAGTATTCTTGTTTTTGAAATATTTTAAATTTATTAACTATATTACAAGAAAACATATCACTATATTTAATATAATATATATATATATATATATATATATATATATATATATATATATATTTATTTATAAATATAACTTTGCAACACTGTTTTCTTGTATTCACTTATCAATTTCACTATGTGTACTTAAACAAAAATCTTAGTTGATATTTTTGTGAATTAACTTTCAAAGATTGATAGTATCTTCATTGTCGAACATCAACTGTTGAACTTATCGAACATATACATTTTTTTAAACATTTGATGTTAACACAGATTTCTTTTCAAATAATAATTCATTGGTAAAATTTAATTAATATCACTTAATATAATTTTTTTTGCCACTTAATATTGTCATTTTATCATAGGGTATGTACAGGCTATAGTCTATATATTTATATTAATTGTAATTATTTAATAAAAAGTAGCTAAAATAAATTTTTCATTGATGACCTCTAGGTAGGAATTGACTTAATTTTATTTTATTACTTATTTCTATTTCGTTTTCTCAATGTATCTATTTATCACCAAATCTATTTGCCAATGAATAAATATCGTCTACTTTCTATTTCGCATAATATACCACACTTATAGCCTGTTCTCTATTTGTCGTCTACTCTTTCGCTAATACTATTCTGTATTTGTCGTATACACCATATCTACCGCGTATTATAAATTTTCGCGCTCCATCTGTCGTTTGTAAGATATCTATCGCCTACTTTATATCTATCGCGCAAACGCTATCGCCTACTCAGTGATGTGGAGGTTATTACTTACTTTGTAAATCAAAACTAGTATTAATTGTTGAGATGTGATTTTATTTTCAGACCTGTAGCAGACATTTTTCCTGTTATGGTCAACTTTGAGGTCGTATTGTTCTTTCATGTTATCTATTTGTACTACAATGCCTTCCTGGTGCCCTTTATAGTGTCATTAATGTTCCTGCAGTATTCATTCCTTACTTTAGGCCACGAGAGCCCTAGAGCTTCTTATTTATGGACCCGAGTGTCAATGAGTCAAAGAGGTTATATTCTCATATCGGGTACTTGAAGTCTATCGTATATAAATCTTATTTTGTGTTTATATAGAGGTCACGTTTACACTTTTCATAGATCAAAAACTGTGCTATTTGATTAAAATATAAAAATAATAGTTAAAATGAAATTACTAGCCTTAGAAAAAAGCATTATAGAGAAAAGAAGTGATGACATAAATTAACAACATCAAAAGAGATATACACTAAGTACAAACAGCGTGCATAAATAGATAATTGAAAGTAAAAGTGTAAAAGGGATGTTATTAGAATGATTGATTACGTCATTAGCGTTATGATGGAAGGTGCATAGGGGAGATGCTTCCTACAGAGTTTTGCACTTCTGTAGCTACAATTTACATTCTCTGTACTTTAAAAAGTTTTTTTTATCAGTTGTAGTCTATTATAGTACTGGAGCATGTTAATTGTTTGCAATATCTTCTTCTGGTTGATTATTTTCAAATAATAACGTTTTTATTTGTTGTCATTTTCTTGATCATTTTGACATTTTTTTTTAAACTTTAATGCGTTTTTATTTTTATCACAGAAAATTACTTTAGAAGCCCGTGATTCAATTTCGGTTTCTTGTACTAACCATGAACTAACTGATTTCCTTTCTTGATTCTTTTGTCTTTTGTAAGGCAACATTTTTCTTTTTAACTTAACAGTTATATTTTGTATATATTCAGTGTAAGTCATACTTGTGGGGTTTCTAATAACATGGTTTTTTTGATAACAGCATTATTTTAAAAAATATTTAATTTCCTTTGCATTAATGATATTTCCTAATATAATGAATAACCATAGTACTGATTTTTACTAACAGTGCTGTACTTTAGACAAAAGTACTTTGGACTTTAGAAAAAACCGTTGCCAATCCTTGAATAAGTCACCTTATTTTTGTCCATACACATGTTATTTGTATATATATATATATATATATATATATATATATATATATATTTATATATATATATATATATATATATATATATATATATATATATATTTATATATATATATATATATACACCAAAAAGGTATATTAAATTACCCGAAAAGAGAAGTCTGCTTGTCAAGAATAGGAAAACATTAGTTTTACTAACTTAAGCTAAGCGGTTGCTGAATTGAATAATTTCATTCATTCTTGTGGTTCTGTCTTGCTACTGATATAAGGCTTTGGAAAACAAGTAAATATCGGTAAAAACAAGCTAAACTGTTGCTAAGGTAAAGGATTTCGTTACTCCTCGTGGTATTGAGGATCCCCTCAACTGGCATTAGATTTTGGCGAAACAAGGTAAATAAATATCCTAAAGGAAGCTAAACGATTGCTGAGGTGAATCAGTTCCGTCCTCCTTCTGGTTTTGCATTGCTAATAACTAGTTTTAAAACAAGTTAAATCCATTTCCTAACGCAGGTTAACTGGTTGCTGAGTTAAGTGGCAGTGTTTTAAAACTTTTTAAATTCACAAAGCAACCTTTCCTAACCGGATAATTTCTTACTATGTTGGAAAATGCGTTTAGCTCTATAGAAGTTTAATGTAATATAAAATAGGGCTACGTTGGAAAAAACAATCTTCAGTTTATACAGATTTACGCGTGCGTAAATTAGGATCTGTTTGTACTTCTTCACATTTTAATTGCTTTAAAAATAACTTTTGTTCTTTCTAATATACTTCTACGCAACATTAGTTCAAACGAATAAAATTATAGTTAGTGCAATCTTTTTAAAGTCATAACCATATGTTTTCAATGAATTGGAAACCGGTTAAAAAACTTAGCAAATATCTAACTGTTATTCCATTCCTTCTATTAGTTCACACTCTACCTATATATATTTATGTCTTGATCAAATTTTTTATCGTTAAAAGAATAGTTTTTATTCATCTACTCAAGTTGAAATTTATATTTTTAAAACTTGTAGTGGATGACACTTGATGTTAATACCGTTTTCTCAAATAATTATTAATTAAATTTAAATAGCTTTAGTTTTAATTGTGGGAAAAACTTGTCACAAAAGGGGCAAAGTATCCAGTTTAGTTATTTCGTCCCATTTGGCGAAAAATATGTAATATTATTTCATAATACAGCTGGTTTTATAGGTTATGTGGTAGAACAGCCGTTTCAACCCCTAGGATATTTTACTTCATTTACATTAATTGTAATTATTTAATATAAAATAAATAAAATAATAAATTTTTGTTGACCTAAGTAGTAATTGATAAGAAAACAATATTTTACCATTACTTTTTCAATGGAATTTAATATATCTTAATTGTAATTTTTCTTGTAATTATTACAAAACGTAAATTTTACACCAGCCAGAGATAATTCGTTTTATCACAACTGAAAAGATTTGCTCCAAATGTGTCCCACTCCGTATCTAGTGGACTTTGTCCATCCCCTCCGTTCCCGCCCTCACCCCGACGTTATAACACTCCAGAGACAATCCGACTTACTTCACAATATGACGTTTGGCGTCACGAGCTCCATACAACAGGCTTCCCTTATTACATGGCACACTGTCGTCAAATGCGGCTGTCATTTTACCTTGTCAGTGTGCACATGACGAAATGACCGTCACAACGTAAAATAAGGGACGTTATCCTAACGTTACACTCCTGTTCTCTGCTCCGCATTTTATGTTCTCCCGGATAAAATTGAATTATTTTCGTGGAGAGGGACTTTCTTTAGATAAATATTCCAAGATCCCGTGTCTATAAACATTTTAAATGCAATATGTACTGTTGATAACATATATACTGCTTTAATGTTGACATATTTTACTTTTTTAAATAATATTATTTTATGTTTAATCTATACTAATATATAAAAATCTAATGGTGTCTGTGTGTGTGTGTGTTTGTGTGTTCCTCAATAACGTAAGCTTACATTTACCCATTGATCTGAATTTTACATGGACATTCTTAGGGTCCCTGGTTAATACACACGGCTATTTTTATTTCCGAATTCCGCAAGGGCACCACCCCACGAGCGTTGAAAACCCCCTTAACACTAATTTTTCTATACTACATCTAATACGTAACTTGGTTTAATCAGCTGATAATCACCAGTAACAGACACATTTAAGAGTTGTTTGTAATGTTTTGAGGTTAGTTATACTTTACAAATGTTGTGTTACAAGCAGAGGTTTTTCCTTCTCTTGGTTTTCAAGAGAATAATCAGTAAATTTATAGTTGATATATTTATTGGAAACTAATCTATACTATTATATATAAATACAAAGGTGTCTGTCTGTGTGTGTATTACTAAATCACGTAAAAACTACTGGATATATGAGTTGGAATTTGGTATTTATTTCCCGTTCCCACGTGTTTGATTTTACCGAGAAAAATTATACTGGGCGACGCAGAAAGTCATTAGAGATCAAATTACGAAAACACTCGCTCACGCTCCAAAAATTTACAATTTCGGAAAATTATAGTTTCCCCTAAACGTGGTGCTAATAATGCTGGTAAAAATACGCATTGCCAACCCTGAATACAATGCATATAAAATGAATAAAAAACATATCCTGAATCTACTGTATATTGACAGTTATTGTTTATTACTGCAACGGAAGGTTAATTTATGAATACCTATGAAGTAAGAGTAATTTTTTACGTTTAACCAAATGTCCACACATGTAAGGTTAGAATAGATATCACGTGATGAAGTATTTCTCCACGGAAGTAGAGGTTTAATTAGGTAATGTTGTATGCAATTACAACAAAATCTATCGTAACTGGATACTTCTACTTTATAGGTAGGCCTATATCTAAATATATGTATACTTAGTACGGCGCGCCGTTAATACGCGGACGTAGTACTTATTACTCCGCAATGAATTTTTTACCCAACTTTAATTTGATAAAAATGGTATTTATTTCCCTGAGCTACAGTTTTAACTCTACAGTATTATTATCTTTTTTATCCCTGATGACTTTCCGCGTATCCTGGTATAATATTCCCCCCCTAAATTCGAACACGTGGGGACGGGAAATAAATACCTGAAATTTTACATCTACATTCTTAGGGTCCCTGATTAACACAAAGACCTATTTTTATTTAGAAATGCCGTGAGGGCACCACCCCAATGGCCTTGTAAACTACGTTAACGGTAGATTTATAAACCATAGTTAGATATATTTATTGGGATTTAATTTCAGTAAATTAAATTCAACCTAAATATAAATACAAATTAAATCAATACAAATATTCGTCAACGCCGTACGAAGAACTGGTAGTTTGCTAGTTAGTAATATTAAAAACTGCATCACTTTAAACTTTAGTTTTTTTGGTCATGTTTTTTATAAGAACGTGATGTTTTTGCAGTTCTATGACAAGAAAGGATTAACCTAATGCAATAATTGCCTTTGATGAATAGAAATGAATAGTTTATAGACAGATTAAGGGGGAGACATAAGCTACGGGTAGTGACTATAGCAAGGACATGCCATCACGTGGGCAGAGTCACTTGAGTAAACCAGACATACTCTCTAACGGGGTCATAAAGATTAGTCTTTCCGTTACTCCCTCTTATAAGGAAGATAGAACTAAGGTAATGACGTAACGATAGTCTGTATTGGAAATAGGGGACATTGTTGCATTGTGTGGTAAGAATCACAAACCTCAGGTAGATCTACTCTTTATCGGAGACATAAAGTGACGTCACCCGTTACTATCTCGTGTATGGACGATAGAATTAAGGAAATGATGCATTATCGTCTGTATTAGATATAGGGGACATTGTTGCAATGTGTGGGTAGCATCACTTACTTCAGGTAGACCTACTTTCTAGCGGGGTCATAAAGATTAGTCTTTCCGTTACTCTCTCGTATAAGAAAGATAGAACTAAGGTAATGACATAATGATCGTCTGTATTAGATATAGGGGACATTGTTGCAATGTGTGGGTAGCATCACTTACTTCAGGTAGACCTACTTTCTAGCGGGGTCATAAAGATTAGTCTTTCCGTTACTCTCTCGTATAAGAAAGATAGAACTAAGGTAATGACATAATGATCGTCTGTATTAGATATAGGGGACATTGTTGCAATGTGTGGGTAGCATCACTTACTTCAGGTAGACCTACTTTCTAGCGGGGTCATAAAGATTAGTCTTTCCGTTACTCCCTCTTATAAGGAAGATAGAACTAAGGTAATGACATAATGATCGTCTGTATTGGATATAGGGGACATTGTTGCATTGTGTGGTAGGAATCACAAACCTCAGGTAGACCTACTCTTTATCGGAGTCCTAAAGTAACATCACTCGTTACTCTCTCGTGCATGGAAGATAGAATTAAGGAAATGACGCATGATCGTCTGTGTTGGATAGATGGGGCATTGTTGCATTGTGTGGGTAGCATCACTTACTTCAGGTAGACCTACTCTTTATAAGAGTCATAGAGTGATGTCTTTCCGTTAATCTCGCGTATAAGGAAGATAGAACTAAGGACATGACGTAATGATCATCTGTAGGAAAATTATGGCATTGTGTGGGTAAGGTGGATTACTTCAAATAATGAGAATTTTCAATTAAGAAACACAATTTTTTCAAATAAATATTTTCATAAAATATATTATTTCGTAGTATAATATGAAAGCTCTAGAACATATTTTCAACATTGAAAACGCATATAGTGTTGGCTTTTTTAATTTTTATTTTGAGTACCATAATTACATGCCAATCCTAGCATTGCCCCTCTCCCCGCTGAGGCGTTTCGGAGCCCCTCAATGAGTCAGAACTTATAATGAACTTGGCAAGTAATTCTGATACTCAAAATAAAAATAAGAATATAAATCCTCATGTAAAAATAGAAATCATCAAAAGTATTGTCTTTTATTTACTACATTTTTTTTCTTATTATTCATATTTTTTTGAGATTATTATTGAATAAATGATAAATATTTGCTCAAGTTCATTTACTTAGTGCAGCGTTTCGGCAACTATTTTGTCGCTCTTTGTTTTTCATAGCACAACAGGCTTGAAAAGGGCAATAAAATAGTTGGCAAAACACCTCACTAATTAAATAAACTTGACCCCATATTCAGCCTTCTTACTCATTTATTTATTATTGTTTTAAATTTGTAAAAACTGTCTTATTTTGAATACGAATTAACTAAATATTTTACAAAGCTCGTGCAAATCCCATTGCCTGTGCATACTTATACGTTATTTTCTAAAAGCTATACCTTTTTCTCTGCGACACCAGTTTCTACAACTCTCTCTATCGGCGTTGACAAGTGTCTTCTCGTTACTTCATCGTATAGGGAAGTCTAGATGGACCTAAAGGAAGGACATAGTGAGTCCTTGAACCAGGGATAGAAGAAATTATGGTGTTGTGTAGATAGGGTTATATAGGGTACGTCAAGCAGACCTAATCTCAACTGGGGTGAAAACCTGTTACCCACTTGAGTTAAAGTAGACCAACACAGAATCTCATTACAACTTTGTTGCTCATTTTGGAGATATAATATTAGCCTTTCATTTGGTTATTTATTATTTCTTTTAGCTTTTTTGTTCTTCGTTTTACCTTGTGTTTTTTGGAAGCTCTTGTTTGACCAAATCCTTACAATGAAAAGATTTTTTCAAATTGATTTTAAAAAAAAACCAAGAAGACAATTTTTTTCAAAAAACAAAAAAAAGCTCCTGCAGCGCATACCGTCGCAAATACTGAACTTTATAAGTTCAGAAGCAACTCTTCAAATGCGATTAACATTTTGTTGATTTGATCGATGTTTATAGCGTTTTTTGAAGTCAGTATTTCTTGAAATATTTGTGCAGATTCATTGCATCTTTGCCTGTAGTTAGTTGGTATTTATATGGTGTTCTCTATAGGAATTAATTAACTGAGTGAGTTTAATTATAAGGATATATGTAGTATACATCAAGTAAAGTTAGGGTTAAATTCTCACAATACAATACAAAACTACTATTAACAATATGAAAGCGGATTTAAGCATTCAAGTAAGTTAACAATGTGCTTACTAGTTTCGCTCTAGAAGCACCGAACGGAAATCCATTGATTAATATTCACCTCCCATTCCGTATTGAATGCAATGCAAATAAAATCCCGTACGACGGGAAATGCGTTGCCGTTAGCCTCTTGGCAAGACATGGATTTGGCAAGAAAACTTCCATTACGCGAGGAACAAATTATCTTTAATAAATGCTATTTTCTCAACGTATTCATGAATGTAAAACTAGGTTGCTGCTGTGTACAAGAGATGCCAGGAATACTAGTGGTGGCGGGGATAAAAACGTTTTATTTCTAGAAAATTAAATTAAAATTTTTTTCAAAAAATATAAATATATAGTCTGTCTACTGTCTCTTGAGGTTTGATTCGTTAGGTTAGTGGTCTCATTAACTGGATAGTAGAAATCCCAACTTTATGACTGAAAATGTGTTCTTTGGCGGAGATAAGAGCCGAGAAGCTACCTGCCCCCATACTACATTCTTCTGTTTAACCATATTTTATTTCATTTTACATTTCGGACAGCACAACCACACTGTCTCACTGACTGCTCTAAGGTCCAACGGGGTAGGTTATCCCTCCCTAAGACCATGTTCGCTGTCCGGGGTCCGTCCCTTAGGTAACGCCATTGAGTTAGGTAACTAATCAGACAGGGTATTGAGGCACTGAAACCTTCCGTTTGGAAGGTTCTACTGGTCCCGAGTAGTTCTGGAAGAGCGGCCGGACAGCTGTCACTGGTGGAGTTCGTTTCGTCCCAGTAGCGCCGGTGACCAGTCAAGGCCTCATAATAAGATCGAAAAACTCTTACATACTGGTATCACGGTTTGTGACACCAAGCCCCTCGCCTCGGTCCTGACACTAGTCACCCGGACGAGAGTCACGTGTTTGGAGTTGGATTCGTGATGACAGAGGTTTCATTAACTGCTTTGTAGACTCCTAAACTCGATGGCTAAATCTTTGTTATTTGGCAAAGGAGATAAGAGGCGAGCGGTTAGGTGCTCCCTTACTACATTCTTCTGTTTAACCATCTTTTATTTACTTCTACATTTCGAACAACAAACCACACTGTCCCACTGACTGTCATGTCGTTAATTTTCAATTCCTTTTATGAGTTCACACTCTCGCTATATATATATATATATATATATAAAAATGAACGAAAGTCAATATACAAATACAAGAATTATATTTGAATTTACAATTCAAAGCTTTTCGTTGGCTAACAGTACCAACATCATCAGGAATATTCCTGATGATGTTGGTACTGTTAGCCAACGAAAAGCTTTGAATTGTAAATTCAAATATAATTCTTGTATTTGTATATTGACTTTCGTTCTTTATTAATACACAAGAAAACATATTGCGATATTTATATATATATATATATATATATATATATATATATATATATATAATGTTCAAAATTTCAATCGTTAATAAAATACTTTTTATTCATCCACTTAAGTTCATTTTTTAAACTTGTAGTGGATGAAAATTAATGAGGACACAGTTTTTCAAATAATATTTTATTAATTACGTTTATTGAATTATTTTTTATTTTCGTATGGCGGAGAAACCTTTCATAAAAGGGGCAAGGTATGCAATATAGTTATTTCGTCCCATTTTGCTTAAAATAAGTGATAACATATGATTTCATGAAACAACTGATTTTATGATGTAGGTTATGTTGTAGAACAGCTGTTTTATCTCATAGATTATGTTGCTTTAATTATCTTAGTTGTAATTGATTAATTAGAAAAGACTAAATAAGATTTTTCGTTCAAGTAAGAATTGACTTATTAAAAAAAATTGTTTAAAAATTTATGTAGATTCTATGTATATAATTTTCAGTGCAATTCCACTGAGTAGGATGAACAAGTCGATGTAGCATATTCAAGATATACTTGACGCCGCCAATGTGATCGTATAAATTTCCCCTATTTCTAGTCGCAGGGGATCATTATCTCCTTTTCCTACTGCTGCCTAATTTTATTTATCTTTCCTTAATTTTTCTCTTATATAAGGAAGTATACAGTATTGTATAAGATACCCTTCTTAATTATCCCTATTGAATAAGTCTCTTTAAGTTGGTGACCCTGCGCGTCATTTTTTTTGTATCTCAGAATCCATGAAAAACTATTTTCTTAGTACAATCCCACCTCTGTAATTCACTTAATCACTCCCATATCCCTATTCTACAGGGTATAATGATTGCCTTAAAGGAATCAAGAAATGTTAGATATAAGATTATTTCAATAATATTATTATTATCATTTTATTAAACATCTCTGAAATTCAAGTTGTAATGAAATTTATAAGGAATTGTAAACCTCTGATAAAAACCATTATGTTTTTTGCACATTTTTATGTACAATTCGCCAACACAGTTTGTATCAGAAGGTGACAAAAGTACGCTACTGTGTTCTCTATTGTTTTATCAGAATAAATTAACAAACACATTAATGGTAGACGAGGAAAATAGTTTGAAATAATTTTAAATCGTTAAAAACACTTTTAAATTACTTTTATGACCGAGAAAAATACTCTATCTGTTCGACGGCAAAATAAGAAAGACACGACAATAGAAGGACATACACAACAAGATTTATGTTATTTCTCTTTGAGCTTGTGTAATAATTGTAGTGCAAAACATAATAAAGGAAGTAATGGCGGTGTAAATCAATTACACAATGGGCTTCAAGACGGTTAAATATTCTGCTAGATGTAATGAAACCATAGTGGGAAAATGCAGTGACCTCAGGGATTCGAGCACTAGGAGAGAACAAAAGAATTATTTAAGCGCCAAAGTTTGAAATTTGTGTTTGAAGCAGACAGTGAAATATTTTGCGTTTATTAACTCTCGATACGAACAAATGATAATCAGATTTTCAAGTTATATTTGAAACATCACTGCTTGATTCTTCTCAGAACAACTAAGTTAGTAAATACAATAAAATTCTAGCAAAAACCCCCAATACCACAAAAATAACTAATATAACAATTTACTTAAGAATAACTCCTGTTATCATCATCAGATGGTCCTATTACGAAATTACAATCTAGAATACAGGTCAGTCTAGCTTTGTAAATTATTGTGCTCTAGATTTTAATTTTATCTAATAGGAGCCTCTGATGATTTACGCATACTGCCTTCGAAGGATTATGAACGAAAAGAAATTCTTAATTAATATGAACAAAATAGAATTCATAATATCCCCCGTTTTATAATGAACTATGACAAATAATCCACACTGGGCCGTGACGATGTGCGCATACTAGATTTAATATAATAATAGTAGTAGTAAAAAAAATTAATTGGATTACCTGTTACAAGTTGTACTTAGGTCCACAATGTTACCTTCAGCTGCTTACTGACTCTCTCTGGAAGAGGATAATTAACACCTTTACCATTATATATATATATATGTATAATATATGTTTTCTTGTATAAATACAAGAATTATTTAAATAAATATTATGTAAAATATAAATATAAATATATATATATATATATAATTTTAATTATTCAAAGCTCTTCCAAACAGTACCAAAAATATCAAAAATGAATAATCTAATAATGCAAATCATTAAACATATGTTAAATTAGAATCAGGATCATAGATCCCAAATTGATGACAATATCGCCAAGTTTATCTTGTTGTTGTGACATTATAGTCATTCGGTAAAGTATGGAATTTAGATAGTATTTGTATTTCCTCATTTTAATAATTTGTTAATAATATCATATACATTTGTAATGCCTCATATTCTTAATCCTTTGTTAATTTCTTTTCATTTTTTCTATATTTTTTCTAAGTTGGTGGCTATTATTAATACAATGATTTGCAAAATTGTTATTTGTATAACTCTGGTTTTTTATAAGCATTTAATTGAACTGTTACAGATACAAAATATTATTATAAATAATACCTGTAATATTCTTTTAAACATTTTTTTAACGGGTTGTTGAAACAAATGTGATTGTTTTAAAAACTAGCTAGTTTATTTATGACGACTAATTTTAATTTTTTATTTAGTATATATTTATTAATTTACTCGTGAATGTAGACATTATAAACGCATTTGCTATAGATAATCACTATAATAAAAACGGTATTTATAGAGTTAACATAGTAGTACATGTATGTGTACACCTCAGACTCTTATAGACAAAACTGGGCGCTGTTTAGGCTATTCAACATCACTGGCTTTTTAACTGTAGGAACGGCTAACAAAGTTAAATAAAGGTTCGTAAAAAATTAATTTAGTTTGTATTAAAAAAATCTTAATAGTATGTAGTGTGATGCGAATAATTGTAGAAGGAGAAATAAATATATGCTTTTATAGTTATTTTTTAATTATGATCTGCGTATATTTTTCAATATTTATTTAAATTTAATACATTTTATGTTTTTTTTGTTGTGCGATTTAGATTAATTAATTGTTAAATTGTTGACTATTGTTGTTTTAAATATTGTTATTATTTATTTACTTTTATATTTTTCGGTGTTGTTTTTTTTTGTTATTTATAGTTTTATATTTTTTATTGTTATAGATTTATTGTTGTTTTTTGTTATTTATTGTTGTTTTTTTTTAATTGTCATATATTTATGGATACATAATTTTTTTATATATTGCTGCTTGGTAAAAAGTATGTTGGTTTTGAAATTTTTGTTTTATTTAAAATTGATTATGCTATTTTGTTATATTTAAAATATTGCGTTTTGTGTTAGATTTTGATTGGCGTTGATAACCACAGTTGGTTTTTCGCCAAGAAAACAAATGTAGAAGGAGAATTTATCTTTGCCTATAAAGAAATTATAGTAAAAAAAGACTGAACGTAACAAGTATTTTAAAATATTACTAATAACTAATGCGTAATACTAAGTATTGCCACACTCAGTATGTATTCAATACGCTTCTTTAATGTTCTTCGTTTATAATCAATTACATAAAAGTCGTAAATAAGATTTCTAGATATAAACATCATGATCATTAATCACTGTTATTATTAACTGCTGATGTAGTTGTTTATGATTGTAATTATTGTTATAATAATAAAGTTAACTTCAATGTTATATTATTCTACGTTTCTCTCAGTCTATACAATAATACGTTGATTGTCGTAGTTTTATCCCGTTTCAAGCATTGACATATTAAATGTTATTGATTCGTTTCGAGGAATCTACATCAATCTGAACTTTCTACCTACCCTAGTGCATTGAACGTGAATGAGGTAATCAGTATTCAAATATACGACAATGCCAGGAATAACACAAAGCTATGTTATTATACATATAATTAACATGAACGTATTCGGTTGCCATTCGTTCAAACTAAAAGAACTCTTTTCTACGAGAGTTCATAGTTTAGCACCACCTCTTGTTGTGGAGACGTAGTGCCAGGGTGTTCTCACTGGACAAAAGTGTAAGTGTCTGAGAAAACGTTATTGGAGATGTCTTTATCTGTAGTAGGCACAATCTATGCCCTCATTACTAAATAGCCATTTTATTTTTTATTATTGGCCTTAGGCTATTTTAGTTTGTGTAGGCAGAGATGTACTCTGAACACACGTGGAACAAAAATAAACTCGTAGCTGTTCAGATAGACTCCACTTTCTAGAATCTAACTTGTACTTACCTAACATAGGAGGCTACCTTATTTTGTAATACATTTTAACCTTCCACATCACATTTCTCTTGGCTCCTCCCCTATATTACTTGAATTGGGCGGAGACAAGGGAGTGGCGTAGCTCAGTAGTTGGCAGTAGCAGTAACCTTAGCGTATATAAGACAAGTAATAATAAGCAAAAATATTTAAAGTCAATTCTTACTAAGTTGAACAAAAACAAATTTTATTTTAGTTACTTTTTATTAAATAATTACAATAATATTAAAAATTACAATAATAATTACAATTAATATAAATAAAGTAACACATCATAGGCGTTAAAACAGCTGTTCTACCACATAATATATAACATAAAATCAGCTGTTTAAGAAATCATATGGCATCACTTATCTTACGTTAAATGGTAGGAAATATCAATACTTCGTATTTTGGGCCTTTTGTGAAAGGTTTCTCTCCTATGTAAAACTAAAATTATTTCATTCTAAATTTATTCAATAAATTAATATTTGAAAAAATTCTACTCACATCAAGTGGCATCCAACACAAGTTTTAAAAAGATGTATTTGAACTTAATTGGATGAATAAAAAAATGTTTTATTAACGATTGTAAATTTGACAATGGTATACACAAGGATACAGTGAGCTTTGCTCGTATTGCTTTGTGGCAGGATACAATGTTAGTTTCAGAAAATGGAGATTATACGAAACATTCTATTTACATATGTCTTAACTCAGGTAGAAATTGAAGAAGACTATGGTGTTTTAATTTGTGTATATATTTTTACAAAAATAGAATTTAGTTTTTTTTTAAATTTCAGATATATTTTGTTATTCTCAATAAAATAATAAAAAAGGGAATATAATTCGATTTGTTACAGAATACAATATGATTTGTTACAGAATACAATATGATTTGTTACAGAATACAATATGATTTGTTACAGAATACAATATGATTTGTTACAGAATACAATATGATTTGTTACAGAATACAATATGATTTGTTACAGAATACAATATGATTTGTTACAGAATACGATATGATTTGTTACAGAATACAATATGATTTGTTACAGAATACAATATGATTTGTTACAGAATACAATATGATTTGTTACAGAATACAATATGATTTGTTACAGAATACAATATGATTTGTTACAGAATACAATATGATTTGTTACAGAATACAATATGATTTGTTACAGAATACAATATGATTTGTTACAGAATACAATATGATTTGTTACAGAATACGATATGATTTTTGGTCACTTGAATATACAGCTTCCTGTTGCGGACGAATTAAACACGTAAGGTAATATATATAATATACATACAGTACTGAAATTTTTATGTAGTGTTTTTGCATGTGATACAGTTGTATTTATTTATTTAAATTAGATTTCTGTCTCATTTTCTCTCTTCCCCTTTCAATTATATAAACCTATGACCTCACACAACTCGCTGTCATCCGAGCTTTACATTCAAAGCGTACAAATTCGTTTCCAAAATAAACTTTTCCCTTTTGCATACGTTTTAATTAACAGATAACATCCCATTAGCGGGCATTGGGCTGGATTAACAAGTTCATAATACAGTAGTATTAAAAATGTACACGAGAAAATGTGAATAGTCCTTACTTGGACATGCTAGATTAGTCCAGGTATTTAAAAAACCAGAGTCTTGTCCGTGACTTTCAGCACTGAACAATGCCCTGACCTAGTGCGAATCCTGTCTGATGAAAAATATCAGTAAGTAACGTTTTTTTTACGCTAAGTAATACCATAAGTAGTAATTTAATAAAAGTAGTTTAAAAAGTAATGTGAATTTCACAATTTGACATTATCTGTTGAACGATTTGTAAAATACAACTCAAATCGTTCACCTATACACACATTGACGTGTGTATAACTTATTTTGCATTAAGTACAATGTGTAAGTTCTCACACACAATGGACAAGATTCGACCCTACTTTCTGCATCTAGCCTGGGTTTGTTTTCCCCGGGCCTGTTTGTTATTTGTGACAGAATACTTGTTTACATACAAACCCAGATTTAAAAAATTTAAATTATAATTCTCGGGTCCTTATAATAATTTTAAATCTACAAAGAAACGTAGCTTTATATGTTAGTCACCGTGATGCGAATGTCACTTTGGGGCGACCGATTCTACAATAATTTCCCCTTATTTCCACTACCACAACATGATTAAGTTATTTTTTAAATTTCCCTCTACTAGCTCACACTCTCCTTATATATATATATATATATATATATATATATATATATATATATATATATATATATATATATATATCTTGTACAAATTTTCAATCGGTAATAAAATACGTTTGTATTCGTTCAATTAAGTTCAAATACATTTTTTATAACCTATAGTGGATGACTAATGATGTTAATACAGTATTTTCAAATATTTATTCAATAAATAAATTATAAAATTTGTGAAGTCCAGCCGGATTCGAACTGAGAATCTTCATTTCTGAAGTCTAGCGCGCCTTGCCACTGCGCCAACCTTTCAACCTAGATATTTTTTATGCGATGTCACTTTCGGGTAAAGATTCTACCTATGCCATGGAACAATTTCCCCTTATTTCCAGTACCCCAACGTAATTATGTTCTTTTTTTCCTTCTATTAGTTCACATTCTTCTTATATATATATCTTGTACAAATTTTCAATCATTAATAAAATACGTTTTTAGTCATCCAATCAAGTTCAAATACATCTTTTAAAACTTCTAGTGGATGACAATTCATGTTAATACAGTATTTTCAAATATTTATTCAATAATCAATTTATAAAATATATGGGGTCCAGCCGCATTCAAAATGCGATTCTTCGTGTCCGAAGTCTTGCGCGCCTTGGCAAATGGACCAACTATTCAACCCAGAAATAGATTTCTCAAAAGTGTGATTGTTTTCCTTCTCATCTGGTTGTCGTCAAAACCTGTATTGTACAAGTTTAAACTGTTGACATGGTTACCACACAATACCATTATAGTGTTCTAGAAAAAAAATAATATATTTTTTGTTAGCCTCAGTAGGAATTTACTTAAATATTTTTTTACATTAATTGTTCTGAATCTAGTTTTAATTCAACCCACCCTCCATTCACTTTCTATCTACCCCCGTACAACCCCTGTTGGAATAAGTCAAGTGATGTCATTATACTCCTCCATTACGAACTACGAAGACATACTTCCTGAACCTTATCACTATTTATTCCTCGCAAGTGTTTCCTCATACGTATTACTCTCATTAAATCTACAATTTAAAATTAACTTTACAGCCATATATATCTCAATATTCTATAGCTAATGGACAGCTCTAATTATATTTAGGGGTTATAATTATACGTGAGGACGTTTTACATGGCCATATAGAATAACGTATTTGAACTGAAAACGTCTTTAGCGTCGTCTAAAAAACTTATTGGATGGACATAGAGGTACAATTTCCGTCAGGTTACACTATGAGTCACTCAAAGTTAATTAAATGGTAACATATGATTTCATGCAACCGCTGATTTTGTGTTATAGATTATATTGTCAAACAGCTGTTTTAAACATAGGTTATGTTACATTATTTATTGAACATTGTTAAGGAAAAAGGTTATTATTAATCGGTTTTTATCAGTTAATAAATATATTAACTTATTTTCATTTTGGTAATCTCAATACAAATAATTCAACATAATTATAATGATAAATTGTGTGTTTAATCTAATTTTTGAAATTTAACAAGCTCAGGCAAGTCTGTTAATTTTTAAGAACTGATTTCTAATGAATTACCTAAAACAATTTGTGTTCAGTATACATCTAACAAATTCGTTTTGTTATTTACATTATTTATTAAGATTAGTAATTACACTTTGAAATTACTTGCGACCAGACATTCTATTAACTAAGTTGTTAAATGGTTAACTTACACTTGGAGGAAACGATTTCGTCTTACGAAAATTGACAATTTCGTGACAATGTCTGGTCGCAAGTAATTTCAAAGTGTAATAAGTGATTAACAACCAGCTCGTCCTGAACAACAAGATTTCAATAATAAAGATTAGTCTTTATTAAATACATTCCTCAAATAAAGATAGAAAATGAAAAATATATAAATTCATATTTATGACGATTTTCATTGAAAATTTTACAAAAACATTAGCTCACTTTGTTATTTCTAGTTCAAATTTTGCGGTTAAATGTATAAAATCTGTAATAATGTTTCCCATATTATAAGAAATATTTAGTAGGATATTTATACGGTAAATATTTAATAAAATAAATGGATATTTATTAGGAATTTTAAAATTTGTTGATTTTTATTATGTTTTATATAATTTTATGTATTTTATAATTAGTAAGTTACGTTTTATAATTGTGTAATTAAAATTGAGCTCTTGAAAACAATTTCGGAAAGAAATTCGAAACTTTGAGTGTTTAAAAAATAGAAAATTGTCTGTGATCTGTCATAGAATATATTAAAAAAATTAATAGTTAATAACAGACATTAAATAAAAATATTTAGGTAATTTATCAATACGCAGGTTTTCACTTCTGTCGTCACTTTCCTCACTAACATAACCTAATTTTTTAAATAATATTTTCTTGAGAGGTATATATAATTACCAAAGAGTAATTGCGTGTAATTATTAATGTATTTGGATTTTTCACCTCTATAGGAGGACTCTCCTTCTACTGGATTATAACTATGTGCATATTACTGTTTCCCTTGGCAGAGCAGAGGCATATCTGTGCTTTAGTAGAGCACATTTCTACCAAGGGCACTTCAAGAAACTTAAAATCGATTTATTTATTATATTTATGTATATGTTTATATGGGAAAGACTGTATGCTTTTATTTAGCTATTTATCCGGCTGATGGGTACCTGCCGGTAGAACAATGTCTAACCTTGGGAAAAACCACCCTGTGGGACAGAACCTAATACTAGGAGAGGTTAGTCACGTCACAGAGATTTTCTTCGTTCTGGGAAATTTTCCGCCCGAACGAGTCTCTTCTATGTTCAGAATTCTACGGTTAAATCTATTCTATGTTGATTTAATATTTTATTGATGTTACTTTCAGTATTTATAGTGCGGTATTTCCTCTTCATAGAAAAGTAAAAAAATGTTTCCATGTTTGGGTGCAGCTAGTTTATAAACAGCGACTTACATTTAGTTCCAAGTCGGGATAAGTGATTTTACACTGTCGAGATGGAAGCTGGCAAACTAACCAGGGCGTCTCGAATGTCGTAGTCCATGCGTTTAATTGGCTCGGCAGGTCCGTAAGAGGAAACAGAATCTAGGTGAAGTAATTGAAAACCTTCTATAGAAAGAAGAAATTTTACTTTCTATTCTGAGTGGGTGGACATATAAACCAACTAACTAGAGGCGATAGGCCTTTTTAAATAATATAATATACAAATATCCACCTTAAGATGTTAAATATGTCAAAATGTTAATTATACCTTAATATAACACTCTTTTAATATCTAAGATAAAATATATAAGAAAAAAATATTACCTACTAAAGAAAAATTAATTAAATTACCCTTAAAATCATTCCATATACTGGGGTGGTTGGCCAGTTATTTGTTTGTAGTTAATAATATATTATATATTTACCTAGGTTATATTTACCTTCATATATATTTATATATATTTAATATAAAAAACGTAATAATAGGAATATTCAGTAAATAACGTTTTTTTTATTATATACTTTTTTTAAATATTAAAATAGATTTAAATTATGGTTCAATTTTACAGTATTTGGTTTACTTTTTATATATATATATATATATAGGTCTTTTTTAGCACATATTGTTAACAATATGGTAGAAAATTAAATTATTTATAATTTCAAAATCGCTTCGGAATACTTATAACGTATCTACACAAAAATACAGTTAGTCAGTTGACCGTGCGTGCCTGCAGTAGCCCGCTCCCAACAGATTGCTTGTCCAAAGTAGGTCCATAACTTGGCAGTGTTATCCAACGACCCTTACAAGGTGATTGCGAGGAAAACGTGCTGGCAGGGGGCGGGTAATTTTATTTATGTGCGCTAAGGCTCGAGCGGTATCTTTCAGTGTCAATTTGTCTGCATGTTAAAGGGTAAGGCGCTTGCAGAAAGAGGGTGTCTGCCGGAGAAAACGTCTGGGAGTTACCTACTGTGAAGTGGGCATGGTTAATATTTTATTGGAACCGGATAAAGTATCAACGACGTCATCTGGTAACATGGCATCTTATTGGGCTAGATTTTAAGCCGTGAAATAGTGTTTGATTTATTCCCGGTCGCCGCTAGCTAAACTGGCGTAATATACTTTTGGTAAAAGTTATATAATATATGTATATATAATATATATATATATATATATATATATATATATATATATATATATATATATATTCGTATACCGAATTTTGAGAGAAAAATTGTGGGAGCTTGGAAGGACATACAGAGCTGGAAGATGGCTCAAATTATTGATATTGACACGAAGGAGCGAGGAAAAATATAGGGGTTTCTCAGCGTGTGTGTGTGTGTGTGTGTTGCTTGTGTGTGTGTGTGTATGTTGCTTGTGTGTGTGTGTTTGTGTGTTTTGCTTGTGTGTGTGTGTGTGTGTGTGTGTGTGTGTGTGTGTGTTGCTTGTGTGTGTGTGTGTGTGTGTGTGTGTGTGTGTGTGTGTGTGTGTGTGTGTGTGTGTGTGTGTGAGTGTGTGTGTGTGTGTGTGTGTGTGTGTGTTGCTTGTGTGTGTGTGTGTATGTGTGTGTGTTTGTGTGTGTGTGTGTGTGTGTGTGTGTGTATGTGTGTGTGTGTGTGCGCGTGTGTGTGTGTGTGTGTGTGTGTGTGTGTGTGTGTGTGTGTGTGTGTGTGTGTGTGTGTGTGTGTGTGTGTGTGTGTGTGTGTGTGTGAATGCGTGCGTGAGTGCATGGTTTCCATTTCTTATTTTACCTTCTTTTCTTCTAAGTTATGTCTCTTCTATAGCATGTAAGTAATTGTTACTTACTGATTTTTGATCTTGATAATATTTTTAAGAGCTAAAAACTTTCCTTTCAAAGAATACATTTTTATCTTTCAGTACTTTATCTCATAGTAAAGACATCTGGATATATAGAAAATATGATATCTCCGAAGGCACTCATTAAATACGAATTGTGTTCCCAGAGTGGGTGTAATACAACACGCCAGCCTCCCTTGCCACTCATAAATATGAAAATCTCCGAGAAATGTATAAATTTTAATTTAGTAGGGCGGAGATGTGAAAGAAAATTGTAAGAATGTAAAGAGTTACATTTTATAAGTTTCAACAGATCGATGATGTTATTATTCTGAGAATAATGTCTGTATTATGAGCAGGTGTACTGATTTTGTTTCCATAACATATTTTTCAATTTGTATGCTGTATTGTCATAGAATTAGAAATATCTACTGTGTTAGAACACTAATAATTTCGCTGAACAAAAACTCGGTAAATACGTGAGCCAAGAAAACTTGATTTATTACAAAATTACGTTTCGACGACTAAATTGTCGTTTTCATTCAGGCCTGATCCCATCCTTTGTACTAATTTCAAAGCAATTCTAGGGAGAGTTGTCTTCTGCTCCTAATAGCTTTGAAAATAGTACACAGGAGGAGATCAGACGTGAATGAGGACAAATTTAATCGTCGAAACGTAGCCGGATTTTTAATCAAGCTTTCTTGACTCACGTATCAACCGAGTATTTGTTCAACTAAAACAATTTTGTAAGTGTACACCTCATCATAGTAATAATTCCGTTTAAATATTTTTTTATGGATTTTGTGGCTCAAAATTTTCCACAAATTTTAAATACAAAATTCTCTATCACTTTTTTACAAGTCACAAATTAGCACATCATGTTCTTATTGTATACAATAAAGACCAATGGATGAAAATAAAATTCTTTATAATTCGCCAGAATCATCGTAAAATTTACGTCAGAAAACTGGTAAACACACACACACACACACACACACACACCCACTTCCACCTTTTAATTTCTTACCAATTCATCTCTCACGTTCCGAAATCTATTTGTCAAAACGCCGACCCACTTTCCACCGTTTCCGTAAAGCACCATCACACATTATCTCCTTCTACCAAGATCTTCTTCCATCCGACATTCCATTTCCTGAAATCGTCCCATAAGGTATTTAGCTAGCTCGAGTGTTTTAGCATTAGCTTTATTCATAAATTCTAATGTTCTTTAGTCTGTTTTAAATCTCAGTACTTTTTTCATCCTATACAGCACTTTCACATTATTTTCATACTTCACCCATATATATTCGTCGACTAACAATCTATAAGTTTCTTCGATCCTTTCACATGCTTGCTTGGCGGCTAACTTAATGTGCACCGGATCACTTAAAGATTCCACCACAGATTTTTTTTAAAAATCTTTAGAGCGGGTTTAAACTGCCCGAAGCACCACTACCTTAGGTATATTGTACTTACCTCCCTGATCTAGTCAAAGAGCCCCTTCCCTCTTACCAGGTTTAGGAGTTTCCTGACTAGTGTTTTACCTTCAGCATCCACCAGAGCTGTACTATCACCAAAGAGATTGCAGCGCCTCTCGTCAAGTGCTTCACATCTATAAATGATGTGTGTGGCGGTCTCCAGTTCTTGCCCGCATAATCTGCAGACGGTTTCATCTTTGTAGATACCCATTTTATGCATAAGATAGATGTTTCCTTAGTCCACAGTGTCCCGTGAGTAGACCTGTGGCTATCCCCAATTCCTGCCTATACAGATAGATGAGACTCTCCTGCAGCCCCAAGGAAGGTTTCCTAAGGGTTAGCTTACTGTATCTCATCCCTTCAGCCCTGACCCAGTGCTCACAGTGTCTTTCAGCCATCCACCTTCGCACTGCAATCTTGACCATGGATTTGGAAATACCTACCGCCGGCTATGGTCCAATCAGGGGAGTCGAAGACCCCTCTCTGGCCAGCACATCTGCGGCTTCATTTCCAAATATTCCACTATGCCCTGGCACCCAACCTATCTTGATTTGATTGTTCCTTGCCAGGGCTTCTAGGTTATTTAGGCACTCCCTGACTATGGCCGAGGTGACCACATGTCCGTTTAGTGCCTTAATTGCTGCCTGACAGTCAGAGAAAATAGCAATCTGGGTCCCGTGTATTCCCCTTCTCGCTATCTCTCCCAGACAGGCATTTATAGCATATATTTCGGCCTGAAAGACAGAGGTATGCCTCCCCAAAGAAAAAATGGTTTTACCCTTGGGTTTTTACAATACACCCCCGCTCCAGTGCCGAAGTCCATCTTGGAGCCATCTGTGTACCAGATCTGAGCTCCCAATGTTACTGACCCTGACCATTCCAACATAGTTTGGTGGGCCTAGTCAGGTGCAAACGGCCGAGTAATGTGGTCGCTGCCCATTTCCAAGACGGGTTCTTTGACCACGCACTCGATACTCATATGTCCCGAAACATCTGGGAGGTTAGCCCAGTTGTTCGAGTTGCGCAATCTCCATGCCGCCAGCCTCGCCTCTCCCCTAAGGACAAGCTCAAGGGGGGGAGGAGGTTAAGCATTACTTCCATTGCTGCACCAGGTGTAGTTGACATCGCTCCCAGTGTGCACAGACAAGCCAATCACTGGATACAGCTCAGTTGACCTCTTGTCTGTGCCTGGTTGGACTTTGTCCACCACACCAGAGCTCCATAGGTAATCATAGGTCTTATCACCCTCAGATACATCCAGTGGATCATTGATGGCTTCAGCCCCCATTTCTTACCCACCATTCTTCTCACTGTCATCAGGGCCCTTTTGGCCCTGTTAACTGTCCTCTCAAGATGTGGGTTCCAGGTGAGTTTCCTGTCCAGAGTAACTCCCAAGTACTTCACCTCCCCCACAAACTCAAGGTATTCACCAAACAAGCGAGGCATCCTGGTCGTCAGATCTTTTCGCTGTCTGGTGAAGTTAATAAGAGCAGTCTTTTTCGGATTTACCCTAAGGTTCTCCTTATTACACCACTCTTCAATCAGTCGTAGAGGATTTCTGATTACCTCAAGGACTGTATCAGGAAATCCACCACAGATTAGCTGTATTTCGAGAAAGGATCTGTACTCCAGTGATCAGAGCGCTCTATTGTTGTAAATTGGTACCTAATTTAACCTCACCGCATCCTTTAGCTGATTGGTCATAATTGGCAGTTTAAATTTGTAAACATACTCCCTAAAGATCCGATTCAACAATTTATATTTTTACTAAAACCTCTAAATCGTGTATTAAACATTAACTGTGTATTTAAACTACCATAGATTTTATTGTTGTCGGATACTCAAAGATTAAAATGGCCTTTGTTGCCAGTTTTTAATTTTCCTGTACTTTTTCGTCTTTTTTAATATGCTAATATGGGAATATGAGAAACACAACCCCCTAATCTCTTACTTTTCAAAATCCTCGTTCCGTCTGTGTTTGATTTCCTTTACAAATTCAGCTTTTAGAAATGAATTTAATTCCCAGTAAATAAAAATCATTTACTTGTACCCAATATTCGTTCAATTTCCAGACATAATTATTGGAATATTTAATTGAAAACGTGTTGTGCCTGTTTGAATGCAAATGTATTTAATTTATTTAACGTAAATTCAGGGCGAAATTGTATTTATAAATAAATTGATTTTAATGTTAAAATGAAATCTCTTTTTTAATACAAAGGTTTATCTTGTATTTTATTTTCTACATATTTAAATTCCAAAGAATTATTTGGGGTGAAAGTTTACTTTTATAATATTTATTTAGCTTGTAATTTATATGCAAAATGAATTTACTTAAAAGTAACTGAACGGGTACTGTTGTTAAAATATCATCATCTCTTTTAATATCACGTCGCTATTTAGATTGCCAAACAACCAAAAGCATCCTCACACGATAAACATCATCCACACACCACTACTACAACACACCAAACTTTGACTACAACCACCACTAAAACGAAACTCATCCAACACCACCAAACCCAACAACCACCACAACTACCACCATTACCATTTCACCACTACTTTCTTTTCCACACCACCAACAATATCGCTCACCATCACTACTAACATTTCCACAACAGAAATATCGTATCCATAGTAAGACTTCTACACGATATCATACTTCCACCGTACCACACGTCCACCAAAACCACAACTACCATAACCAACTACATCTAACACTACACGACCACCAACATAAAAATAATAACCACATCAATACCATACAACCACCACAAGTAACTTTAGTATTTTCAACAGAATGATCACCACTACTTACATTTCTACACCACCTTTAACATCCCACACCACCACTACTGACATGTCCACACTACCAACATCTCGACACCAAAACCATCATCACCCCACCACCACTACTCTACACTACAGCTATAGCACATTCACCATTAATATCATCAGCCACTGCCAATACCAACCATATCCAACAAAATCACAATATACGAGGACCACCACTATCTAAATCACCACCACCATCAACCATCCCACCACTTTTACCTTCACTTACCATGAACTATCATCCACGACACTACCACTAATACCTTAACAAATCTCATTACAAACTCCACCTTAACAATGTGTGAAAATAAGAATAAACATCAACCACACTATAAGCTCCAACATTCAGTTACTAAGTACCACCAAAATCACACCAGCCGCTACTACTATCACTTACAGTTACAAACAACCACTACTACCAAGACCATTACTATCCTAATAACCTAGGAGGTTACTATTCAATACCTCCTATTATTTCATACTCTTCTTATATATATATATATATATATATATATATATATATATACATATACAGACGCACACGTATATATATATATATAAAGTTCAAATACATTTTATAAAACTTTTAATGGATGACATTTTTTACTAAAACAGTTTTTTGAAATATTAATTAATTGTTGAATTCAATAGAATGAATCAAATTTAATTTTATATAGTAGAAAGAGTTTCCACAAAAGGGATAAGGTATGCAATATAGTTATTTCATCCCATTTTGCAAGAAATAAGTGATAACACATGAATTAATAAAACAGCTGATTTTACATTATGGGTTATGTGGTGGAACAGCTGTTTTAACGCATATCTTATGTTACTTTATTTATAATAATTGACATTTACCAATAAAATGTAACTAAAATAAAATCGTTTTTTCTTGACCTGAGTAGGAATTGAGATTAAAAAGTTTTAGTTTTATTACTTGTTTTAAGTTTTTATTTCCATTTTATAACAAAAAAGGAAAATATTATTATTATTATTTTGTTATCGATAATCATTCATTTGTTCACTCTCCTTCGTGTTAGAATTCTGCATCAAATGTAGTGTCTCAAAATATAAAATATATTTTATAATTTATATAGGCCTACTACTATCGGCTTGTAGGGGCAAATGTCCCTATATATATTGAAAAAAAATTTAAACTTTTGTATAATAATTTTTATTTTTTAATACAAATTAATGTAATATAATTCAAAATTTTCATATCAAACATTCCTGATTAAATATAAATCCTTAAAAATTTTATTTTTTTGACCAATCGTATTATTGATATGTATCTTTAATCCATCTTGAGATTTTTCTGGACTTACTGCAACATACTTTTTGCTTATATTACTTGCTCTTGTAATAATATTTAAACGATAATAATTTGTTACAATCGACTCATTTTAATTAATTTTCATTACATTACCTTTTAAAAGGTAAATTGATACAGCTTTTGGATATAAAAAAGTTACATATTTTTGCACTTTTGGGGCTTAATTGCGTCTATGCATTGACAATACTTGTGGTAACACACAGATTCTGCAATACAGTTATTGTGAGGCTCGCAGACAAGCATATTGACAGCAACTTTAAAATATTTTAAACCTACAACGCTCCTCCAATAAGTTTTCATTTAGTTCATTATTAATCTATATATTTTGTACAAGTTTTATACCACGATCATTAAAGTTTATTGCTCGAGTTTTATTAAACTTTTCAACAATGCAGACGCGAAAGTTGTGGAATCACGCCCGACGAAGCTTAAAATATTAAGGCTCGGTCTTTGCTCATTTTCTAGAATTTATGCACTTTTTATAAGTTCCCATTGAGCCTGACTAGTAGACTAAGCTTAGTGTAAACACTTTTAAAAGTCCCTTTTTCAAATTCCAAACCTCTTGTTCATTTCATCAGCTAATACAGTCTTTGTCTTTATGCAGTGCTTGAAGGGGGGGGGGGGCGTGAACTTTACTCAAACTGTTGGCACAGTTCTTACAAAGGACATTTATTATTCTTTATAACGTTGTTTGATTTGGCGCCCTTTAACACGAACGTTTTGAAATGTTTAACTTTTAATTGTCTTTGTTCTCGTTTCATGATTTCAGTGAATGATGTTTTAATAAATGTTTGAACTAAAGTCACTGAAAATACTATAGTGTTAATAAATTAAGTTTCCTTTCAATTTTGCAAAATTGGATAAATATTTTAATACCGTACGCACCAAAATAAACAGCACTGAAACTAAATTTACTGGAGCTGCCCTCTCGATTAGTTGTGTTGACCTTTCATTTTTGCCGCGTGTTCGTGTATATTAGGAGAAATCAGGGGATTTTGTTGTGCCCGAATCTTGTCTCTTAGTTCAACATTGTTTCAGCAAGATGGCACAACCACACACACTGTCTTAGACAACATAGCTTTTCTTTAAGAAACTTTTATCAATCGCCTCATCTCCCTTAAAGCTAACTTATTTTACTTAACCCACTCCTCCAATGTTACACCACCTGATGTCTACGTCTGGGGGATGATGAAGAAACTTTTCCGTGATGACCCACTGTATAGTTTTGGTAGCAAAACTAAAGAAAGAAAAATATGTAAATTATTAGAAAATTAATATGGTAGTTCGAATTATACGAGGTTACACAATAAAGTCCGGAGGAGCCACCTTGCTTTGTTGTAGCAGTGCACGGGCTGCTTTAATGATAAAAACGACACTGAATATAAGTTAAACACTAAACGTTAATTAAAAGAAATAGTTCAAGCTTATGAGTGAAGTTAAGTCTACGCCACTTACCATTCCAAACTATACAGTGTTGGTGAAGCGGTGATGCGGTGGTTGTCCCAGGCCTGGGTTAAATCCTGAAGTGATGAACCGTAGATTGCGACAAGTGGCATAAACTAGAACTCATTTAAAATTAATGTAAAGTAAACTCACTTCAATCGTCACAATAGAAAATCTTTAATTAACACTTGATAGTTCACTCACGAGGTTAAATAGTTAACTGTCTGCGGTATAATAAAATCCCACGTGGTTTACCTAATACAATGGCACTCGAACTTATAACGCGGTTTAAATTGACTTATTAGAGTTTGACGGCGGTAATTTATAGTCGAAACGCATTTAAGACATTAACTGAACATAAACAATAAGCGGTGTAATATTATAACGCGGTTAGAACCCGATGTAACCGGCTAAAAGCACTTGACTAGAAACTGGGGAGCCGCACTAGTAAACAGCCATATTGGAGGAAGGAAAGTAACTTTTACAAAGACGGAAATGCACAGCAACGAGTAACTAGATTGAAACTACGTGGACCTAGTTTAGAACATAGATTAATAGGCTCAATGCGTCTGGTAACTGGATCGCAAAACTATTTCTTTGCAGTAAAAGAAGCCAAGATTCTGGCCGGCAACGAATGTCTAGTAGGCGGTGGAAATTGAACTGTGGTAAGGAACACCAGCTGTTCCTAGACTATATCAAAAATAATGACAGATGTCAACAAACGTGGTTTATGGAAAGTGAGGTTAACAATCCTGTACTTATCACCCACCAACCAGCATCGTCCAACTGAAGGAAAAAATAGCCATGTGTATAACGAGACCCTTGTTCACCAAAATGATACAAAACGTTCAAGAAGTCCTTGACCTCTAATTGATCGGTGGTCATAAAGAACACACTAATCAAGGATACCATCGCCAGTACCGCTTACATGTATCTGAGCTGAGCTCCATAAATAATAATTATTAATTACATTTTCAAAGGTGGTAACATAAAATATAAAAGGGTGACATTATTTTGCTTTTTTCTTTGTTTAAAAATTTAAATATTAAGTTAGAGCTTAACTAGTGAGAACAATTCATAACGGTAAAAATTAAAACCGTTAATTCCAAATCTCACTACACATTAGTTTATTAAAACAAACAGATTAGTTCATTAAAAAAACCAGTATAGTTTCGACGACGATGTCGCCTTTATCAGTGCTTGACAACTACTCAAAAGTAACTGAGTGAGGTATTGTAGTAGCTAAGCATTGAAAAAGGTGACATCTTCGTCGAAACTAGTCTGGTTGTTTAAATAAACTAGTGTGTTTGTTTTAATAATCTAATATGTATTGAGACTTAGAATTAACAGTTTAAATTTTTTTCCGTTGCTTAACACTGAATATTTGAGAGGGCCATCGTAAAGTCTTGGTTGGGCCGGATGTGGCCCGCGGGTTGTAGTTTGGCCGGGTGCTGCTCTAGAGGTTCATGCAGTCATATCCAGCGTAAAGGATATTGTGTTGTTTTATTTACTTGTTTATAAAATACGTTATTATTATTACTAACAGCTGTCATATTGAGTGAAAGTAATGAAATCTGCTACGAAAATGACAATGGAAGAATATGTTTTAGGCTTTTTCTATGGCTGTGATATATCTCTCCATCCAGAAAGAAAAGTGTAATGGAATTAATATGTGGCAGTATCATGTGTTCATGTCAGGGTTGATAAGAATAGAAGAGGCGAACTATATGGAGGGGGTTCAAAATAACCACTATCTAAACATTAGGAATGGGGCGGTTCTGATTCTCGATTTCAGGAATCATCGATAATAATGGTATCGAGTAATCGCCGATACTCGGTTCTCCATTCATTAAAGTGCCGATTTCAATTTTTTTTAACTGTTCCAATACTTCTGCGTTGTAACTTATAGTGAAAATAATGGTCAGTAATATCTTATTTATGTATTATTTGCTTTGAGTTAATTAAACGATTAAAGCAAATGCCGATTTGAGATAACGAAAATATTATTATTATTATTTATGATACAACAACAAAATCGAACGGAAGCATTTCCAGTGCTTTTGTTTGTCACCGCTCTTCTCGCTCTGTTGTTTCACTCTCACTTAGTCGCGCTCAACTCTTTTTCTCTCTCTCCATGTCTCTGGCCGTCCCCGCTTCATAGATGCCAAAACAAAACACAAAGAAAAAGTAGTTTTAATTTCTCTCGTTGTACTGAAATGGGTAATACAGAAGTTATATTGATTTAACATACATCTGTATTTTATGACTTTCTCTATTTCAAAAAAGTATTTATCCCGTAATAAATATTTTGATTTATACTAGCAGTATAGATACGCCATCGTTCCTAGTGGAGAACTGACATACACACATCGTCTTCACTTAATATCATTCCATTAAAATTCCGCTAGAATTTCTAAAATAAATATAACATTCGTGGTATCGGCTTCTCATATCGAAACGGCAAGGTTTTGATTCGCATTGACGGATAGGGTGGTTGTTACAAATACGTATAGTGCGGACCACGTCACCGAGCACTTGACCTTGAGACATCGCAGTGGGCGGGACGGGTGGTACAGGGTCAGTATAAATACTTTCCTACAAACATTAAAAGCACTGTCAATACACTAACTTCCATGAGACGGTCGATATTAAATACATTCGATGACAAATTAGCTCTGGTATGAAATAACAAGCAATCTTGAAATATGTGTAGACATATTGCATGCAGAAGCTGTTGATGTATAGAATATTCTGAATATGTAACATATATTAGGAAGTGGTAGTACACGAGAAATCTCGTCCGATCTCTCAAAGCAAAGTGCACGGTTACGTAGTCCGCACTATAAAAGTTTATATCGTAGCATTGTCTGCTTGGTTAATAATTCTTTAATACAAAATCATTTTACAATTAGTATGGGATAGTTACGAAATCGACAAAGCAAAAAATCTGTATTGATAGTCTTTTAGTTCAATATGACATTGATCTCGAATACTTGTAGCTCGATACTTTGATGGCAAAAATGCTTTCAGAAGTTCCTATGCATAAAACAAGGTTAAACGGTTTGTGTAGCTTATTACACTAAAACAGATTATTTTTTTAAATGCTTCACCCTATGACCAAGATTTTATCTTAATTTCGAGAATATGATGGAGGCCTATATAGCTTGAAAAATTGGAGAATTGACTTAAAAATTGGGAATTGGAAAAAACTGAAGAAAATTTTAGTAATCGGCCAATCGCTACTATACATCAAAATATAATTTTGATGTTATATCAATAATGATAATTCCTGCGTTCCAGAGTAAACCGTTAAAATTGTGCATCAATCAAATTGTGAATTATCCTTGATGCACCAAAAACATAGACTTGATAGTGACAGACTTGGTTGCCTATGGTGCCTTTATTATCAAGTGGCTTTTGATGTAGAACCATGAAAAAATATATATAAGAAATGCAAAAATATAAAGGGAATTTTAATATATTGTTTTATTACTAATGGGTGAATAAACTTTTGAGAGATTAAAAATGTAGAATATTTTATAAAATTCGCATTCGTTAGTTTTGATTACAAATCGTCTCGTACGATGTCGTGATGCAAAGCAAAACGAACAGGACTATCGCCGGTGCTAATCTAGCGTGCTGCCGCGGCAATATCGCGGCCATCATCACTCAATAAGAACCCAGGAAGTGCATGATGTTTGCTTTATTAACTAACCTTCAGCATAAGCTTAACGAGCAGCTCATAATTCCATTGTCGGAAACAAATTCAAGACTTCTGCTGTTATACGGCCCCCGTGTATGGCGTTGGGTTGCTTTAATAGTATGAGGTGTTTCATAGTAATTGTACATTAGGAGGTGCTCCCCTTAATCTGTGCAACACAGTAACCTACTTGGCGTGAACTAAGAACGCTATCTTTTGGCGTAATTTGCAATCACAGTGTTTCTAAATAGAAAATCTTCCGTTGATTACTACTTGTTATATCCTTCAAATATCAAATCTTTATTATAACCTTTACATAATATTGACATAATAAAATCTAATGTTTTCCTGTGTAAGGTTAGGAAACGGCAAACGAAAACGCATGACCTCGGTTATTGTAAAGTTTTATAATTCTCAGCACTTGATTAATCGGTAAGATAGAAAATAAAATAAAATACTCAAGTCAACTACTACTTGGGTCAACGAAGGAAAATTTTATTTTAGTTACTTTTTTGTAAATAAAATCAATGAATATAAATAAAGTAGCATGGCATATTGGTGAAAACAGCTGTTCTACCACTTAACCTATAAAATAAAATCAGCTGTTTTATGAAATATCCTGTCACTTAATTTAAGGTATAATAATTGTATACAGCGCATATACACAGCTATATAGATGTGTTAGTTCGACACAATTTTAGCGGAAAGCCAATTCCTAAACCTTTCCCCGTACAATTTTTCTGATCAGGAACGCCAAAATAAGTACTCACTTAATGCATTTTTCTCTCCGATAAACAATATTTTGTTAAAGTTTTTATAATCAACGTTTCTGCTAGGATCTTCTTACATCTGTCACTTAAGGTTTTACTTTTCCCAGGATTGTCATTGTCTCTCGTGTTCACCCCTTCATAGAAAGTTCTAATGTACGATCCCCATCCGAAACGATTCTACAAGAAGGAATATAACAATGCTAGAACGGCAAAAGCTTAATACTTAACAGAAATAACTTGTTACTTACTTCGGAACATATAATATCGCTAATAATAGCAACGTTTTATTAAAGAAAGTAAAAGTAGTCATGCTTCCAAACAGCTTACCATTAATGTTTAGCATCTAGACCGGCGTCGCAGAAGCAAATAAAATACAATAAGCCCACAAAGTATTGCTTGTCAAACATTGCCGGAATCCACCCTTTAATAAATGACGTCCTCTAATGTTTCGCGTCCTGCTTTACCTAGTTGTAGTCAAAATTATTAAACACAAGCTAAATCAATTTTCATTTTAACACTTTTTGTGTTAATTCTCTAAAAACTACTTAGAAAGATTTCATTTGTTAATAGACAGGAGTAACAAAAGGGTGTTGTCCTTCGAAAGAGGATCTCGCCGCTACAGTTTTGTCAATCGAATTGTTTTACTTTCTAAAAATTTTAACAGTCTGTTTGAGGTTTAAAAAACATATTTTATTTGTTACTTTGCATTAAATAAGTACAATTATTAAAAAATAAAGTAACATGATCCAGCTGTTCTACCGCATAGCCTATAAAATAAAATCAGCTGGTATATGATTGGATCTTGAACAATTCCAAGATATATTCGTATCAATATTGTATGCAAAGGAGATGGGTTAGTTGAAAAAAAAATGTTCATATCAATACGGTCTGCAAAGGAAATGAGTCTTACCTCCAAGAAATGTTCATATGAATACAGTACGCAAAGGGAATGAATTGGGCTTCCATTAAATGTTCATATCAATACAGTATGCAAAGAAAACGAGTCGGGCTTCAAAGAAATGTTCATATCGGTACGGCATGCAAGTAAATGTGTCGGCCTTTCAATAGCTTTCCATACAATGTTCTATAAACGAATTTTGTGCAATTTTATTTATAGTATTGTATTAGAGTTCATTAAAACACTATTTTTTCTAATGTACAGGAACGTATTTCCGTGTAATCCGAGTTTTCTGTAAACCAACAGGGTCTCGGTTCCATCTACATCGGATTATTGAGACTCTACTGTATATGTAATTGACAATGTCTAGAAAAGAACTAAAGAGTTATTGGGCACTTTAGTTACATGAGTATTTAGCTTAAGATAATACAAGAAAAGGTAATGATTGGTCTAATAAGACCAGTTTTATTAATAATAAATAAAATAGGTAATAAAACATTCATAAATAATAAAAGACTCCATAGAAAAATAGTCTGTTGATTGATAGCGTGATAGTAACGCTATTAGACAGAATGTCTCTGGGCGTGAGATCTCAGCTGATTGTTGCTACTAATACAAGTTCAATAGAAGCGGCGAGACACTAGTAAAGCTGGGTAAAGTTGTTAGGCAAGATCTGGAGCTCAGGTCGTACGTTCTTCCGAATAATACCTCTTCTTTTACTCATAAAATTTACCTCTTCAAATCAGATGTAGTTTTGCGTACAAAGGAGTGAAAACATTGGTGGTTTACGTTCTGCTTTAGGGCTGCAGTAAAGTTTCGTTTCCACGAAGGTGAATTGCAAGTTTAGGCAATATAAAACGAGATATATATATTCAAGAGACCAATGAAACTGTGGGTTCTTCTAAAAAAACATGGCAACGTTCGTTTTCAGACAAAGTCTTTCCAATTTGAATCGAATAAACCCAAGTGACATTCGCGTAGAGGGTAAACTGGATAGGTTTATTTTCTTTCAAATTAAATTGTCCACTTCGAACACTGTAGATGTCGCCTGTGCTTACCAATCTCGGTGAAAAAGAAGCTCATTGAAATCCTTCTTTACAAAAGAACTTTAATTGGACACAATTTATTTACAGGCATCAAGTGACGAACATTTTATTCCCTTCTAAACTTTTATTAACATTGTTTGTAATATATTTATTTAAAATTATTTGAAAAATTTAACTACTATAATATCTTAAACGTTTCCATATATTATATTTTGTTATAAACATTTATCGGAATAAACATTTGTTTAATAAAAACATATAAAATATTTCGTATAATATTTTGACGTCTGTTATAATTATTGATTAGTAAAAGATTGTCTAAGAAATTACAGACAAGTTTAACATTAAAAATAAATGTCCAAAAGTTTCGACATCGAAGGAATGTTTTCATCGATTTATTCGCCCAAATTAAATATATTTTCTTAATTACAATAAAAATATTGAAAAGAACCCCAATACCACAAAAATAACAAATAAAACAAGTTACTTAAGATTAAACCCTTATGTACATTTCGATGACCATGTCATCATCATCAGAGGGTCTTGTTACAAAACACAATCTAGCACACAAGAAGTTACAAACTAGAATGATACCAATCGTTCTCCGCGGTCGCTATATATAGGCGTGAGGTAAGCTCCGCCCCTCTCCGCCCTCGACCGACAAATAACGATCGGCCATCAGGAACCCAATAGGTTATGTCAAAAATTACATTATAATAATACATATGTAATAAAAACTACAGCAATAACAATTAATAAACTAAAAGTAATTAGATTAAAACATCGTAATTTGAAGAATTCTTCTTGTGTGCTAGATTGTGTTTTGTAACAAGACCCTCTGATGATGATGACATGGTCATCGAAATGTACATAAGGGTTTAATCTTAAGTAACTTGTTTTAATTGTTATTTTTGTGGTATTGGGGTTCTTTTCAATATTTTTATTGTAATATATTGTACCACTGTGCTCTTGATATTGTTAGGGTTTAATCTTAAGTAACTTGTTTTATTTGTTATTTTTGTGGTATTGGGGTTCTTTTCAATATTTTTATTGTAATATATTGTACCACTGTGCTCTTGATATTGTTAGGGTTTAATCTTAAGTAACTTGTTTTATTTGTTATTTTTGTGGTATTGGGGTTCTTTTCAATATTTTTATTGTAATATATTGTACCACTGTGCTCTTGATATTGTGTATATTTTCTTAAGATCACAACTACAATAGAATTATACATTCACAAATAATATTTACGTCATGAAAAAGATATTTCCTTGATAGGCAGTATTGTGATTATTTTCTAAACATCTTTGCTTGTAAATGGTGTCCCTGATAAACTTCAGTCATTCTACGAAACGTATATAATAAAATTAAAGGTAAATGTTTTTTGGTTAAAGGTAAATAAGATTAATCTTACATGTGAATGTATAATGTTATCAAAATAGTATTTATTAATATTGTAATTTGGTTGGATAAATAAACCAACCTAATATTTATTTAATATTGTAGTTTGGTTAGGAAGTTGTTTGTATATTTTTAATATTAAATTTTGCATGTGTTTTGATCAACTTAATTGGCAATTTTGGATATAAGTATATTTTAAAAACATGAAAGTGATATTTGCTGCATATGAACTTAAATTATAAAGGATATTGTCAACATAATATGCAAATAGGACAAGCATCCGTGGATTGTTAAATCTGAGTGTTGTAAGATACGGTTGCACTTACAAGACTACTTAGAAAGATTACCTTGCATCGTGCCAAGTATTTTATTAAACCAAGGAACACTTTGTCTTCTACTGGAGGTTTTTCGTAGTTTTGTGACTATTTTTGTAGATAATCTGAAAATGTAAGACGGTTTGTGAAGGCTAAGAATCGGAAACTATAACCATTGTAGGAATGAAACTTCTGTGTAACGAATTTGACCTCAAACTCTTAAAAAACGTACTCAGGTGACTAGTGTTATCCATAGCAAACTCTTTTCTTTGAGAGCCCAACCCGAAGAAAGTGGTTTGAGGAAGTTGTGGAGGACAGCTGATTGATATTGTAACACTCTTCCGTTTCGAAACCACCTCTACTAGCGCTATGGTGGCTGCGAATTAATGGAGATAAGGAGAAATGTAAGGGCAGTCTAGAGTAAAGCCACACATTCAATCTTCTCATCCCCTCCTGTTTTCACCTCTCTTTTGCTCTGTCTACTTGTCTACCCTTCCTCTCTCCCTCCTTATTTCTCTCTCTCTATCTTTTTGCCTTTCTACCCATCTCTCTCTTTCTCACTCTCCCTCTCTCTTCTCCTCTCTTCAAATAAGATCTACAAGTACTTAATGGGCCCATAACAATTATGGCACGAAGAATTACTAAACAACTCCTATGAATATTACCATAGAATATAGATAAGGAGAAGAATGACAGGACTATGAATACAAGAGGGAACTGAAAAGACCAAAAGTCCTTCTTATAGAGAATACGGAAGAGGCCAAAGTCACGCCTGCAGGGTACGTACCTGAAATAGACCCTATCGGAATCTTAAAAACGTAGTGTCCGGCCACTATAACCACATAAAAAAAGAAAGGATTATGAATTAAGGCAGGAACTGAGAGGGACCAATAATCTTTCTAATAGAGGATACAGAGGAGGCCACGTCATCACTCCTGCAGGGTACGCACCTGAAGTATACTAAGACAGGAACTGAGAGGAACCAATAATCATTCTAATAGAGGATACAGAGGAGGCCACGTCATCACTCCTGCAGGGTACGCACCTGAAGTATACTAAGACAGGAACTGAGAGGAACCAATAATCCTTCTAATAGAGGATACAGAAGAGGCCACGTTATCACGCCTGCAGTGTACATATCTGAAGTAGATCCTATCGGAATCTTAAAAAGTTTGTGTCTAGCCACTTCAACCACCTACAAATAAAGAAAGGATAATGAATTAAGGCAGGAACTGAGAGGGACCAATAAGTCTTATAGTATAGGATACAGAGGATTGCATAACATCATGTTTGCAGGGACGTACCTGAAGTAGACCTTAGCGGAGCCGTAAAGAGAGAGTGTCTACCAGTTCCACCCTTATTAGGCAGAAGGCTGTGGAAGGATAGGAGCGTTTTAATAAACTTACATTTTAAAAGTATTTCAACAACTACACCCCCATTTTCATCGATACGTTATCGTTAACAAACAAGTAAGTACTTGTTAAGTATAAGAAGCGAGGATGACTACTTAATCGTAAATACCCTTTGATTATTTTTTTTACATGAATCATGTGTAGCCTACATGTTAAAGCAGATCTAATATATAGTTACAACGTAATTTCAGTATTACGAAGTTTATATGACAAATGAAGAAGATTCAGTTGGTTATTAAACACAAGATACGAAGAGATATTAATAATACCCCATGGCCATAAGACTTGTAACTGCCGACCAAGATTCTCAGTATTTCACATTTATTTCATACTACAAAGTACATTAGAGTTTGTTGATTCGGCCATAACCAATATTAGTGGAGACTATTGCTTCATACATATTGCCAACTTTGTGAAAACTATTGTACCGTCGGATATGTAAGTACAGTTTAATGTCCCACAAGATATCCGATGGTTTATTATTTGTAATGGCGACATAAATACGGATTCGGTCTGTTAACGGTAAACGAGCTTATTATGGTAACCCTGGGAGGGCGCTGTACTTTATAAAGTCTGTACGAAGATATGGCGCAGAACTATAAAAACCTTCCTTTGGCTCATCTTGTAGAAGGACTAATATTTCTTACTATATTGTTGGAAATAATAAAAATGCCTTTATGTCTATGCGACGAAAACATACTTCGAATTGTATTTTTAACCGATTTATATGCTATTGTTTTTTTTCTCGTTAAAACCATAGACGTCTTTACTCTGATGGACGCTCCGTGATAATATTTGGCCCTACTAAAATGTATATTAAATTTTATTAATTTATTTAAGAAAAGGAAAAAAGTTTATAAGATTAGATAAATGGTGAAACAGGTGCTATATCGTAGAAAAAGTAAAATAGGGTAATTAGGGTTGCTAGGAACAAAGCCACTTGGGTTTGATACACAATTATACTGTTAATAAAGACGCAAAAACCTTTTAACCACAAACTTTCTTTATTTTACCCTTGTGTACATTTCAGTTACCAAGTAACCATCCTTAGACGGATAACATACAAAGAATAAGTCTTTGTGTATTATCCCTCTGAGGATGGTTACGTGGTAACTGAAATGTACATAGGGTAAAATAAAGAAAGTTTGTAATTAAGAGGTTTTTGTGTATTTATTAATAAATTCAACCACAGTACATTCCTAATAAATAGTAGTAATTATACTGTAGACTATTATTGTATCCTGAAATATATTCTTCTGAAAATCGGCAACTATAACTTAGTCAAATAGGTCTCTGAGATATCTACACCCCTCCAGATAGTTATAGTTACCCCGTTTTATATTTATGGTTACACCTACGGTTTGTTTACGATACTTACGGTTATACCCACTCCGGGTATAACTTTGACTATAATATATAACTCGTTCCCTTCAACAATTTATTTTCCACTCATGGATGAATTAATATTGTATTTAGTAAAAGTTAACTCGTTTTTATGTGATTAGGTTAATTTGCGTAACAGCTGTTTTAACTCGAAACTATTTTATTTAATAGACATTATTAGGTAAAAATAATATTGAATTGAAAACTTCTTTAATTTACAAAATATATCTCATTAAACTATTTAAATATATTTAAAATTGATTCAATATTTTTTGTTCCTATTATTTGAATGAAATAGACATACACTTAGACTAAAATGTTTTGTTTCAGAAAGATAAGAATTAGGTTAATATTTGTACATTTATATTCCAGAAATACTGACATTTCTTAGTAATCTATGTTGCCGAATTATTTCATGCATATTGGCCTGAGGGTGTAGTTGTTTTTCAGCAACGATGAGAACACGGTTAGACACTATAAATTTAGTTCTTTCTAAAAGTTAAAAGTGGTTTAGAATCGTATTGAAGGATATAATTATAAAAAAAACCATTTAAATAAATAAATAGAATTTAAACGACAATTTGAAATATTTTCTCAATGAAAATAAAAAGGCAGTTTCATAAAAATGACGCAATTTAAGTTTGACTGACATTTCTCTCTTCTAACATTTGCAGCAACCCGCGACGGATAATTTACTTGATGATTTATAAAAATGTATATACAATTCTTTTAGTGTAGAACTTGAAATATAATTTAATTTGTAATTTCTTTTGATTGCGTGAAAGTGACAGCTTCTATAGCGCGAATTAATACATTTTGCGGAGAAATTGGTATATAGACGTCTTTTTTAAAAACGATCCTGCTGGACGCGAGTTCATATTTGTGTTGTAAATACAATAAAAATGAATTTTTGGAATAAAATTTGTTAATAAACGGTTTAAGTCATTTAATGTCAAATAGAGTAAATTATTGCACAATATATTAGACCTGAAATATAGACAATTTCATTAAATACTAACTTCATTATTGTGATGCGTGTTTATTTATAACATATACATTATCGGCTGTGATATATATATATATATATATATATATATATATATATATATATACACACACAAACACACACACACACACATATATATATAAATATATATATATATATATATATATATATATATATATATATATATATGTGTGTGTGTGTGTGTGTGTGTTTATATATATATATATATATATATATGTATATATATATATTTATATATATATATATATATGTGTGTGTGTGTTTATGTATATATATATATATATATATATATATATATATATATAAGTGTGTGAGTGTGTGTGTGTGTTTGTGTGTGTGTATGTGTTTATATGTGTGTGTGTGTCGTATATATATGTATATATATATATATATATATATATATATATATATATATATATATATATACGAGTATATATATGTGTGTTATAATGAAATTTCCATTTTGAAACTTTTTAAAATTACAAATAACCATTGATTTTACGTATTGGTTTTGTAGTTTTATAAAGTCTCAAACCCATAAATTTACTTTAAAGTCTCATATTATCACCCATTAATTAATCTAGTTATCTTTGTATCTGATATTGGCCTAAGTGTATGGAATAAGTTTAATTATTTTCCTTTTTTGCTTTTAGTCATATAATACGTTTTATAAACATTATTTTGAATGCAGTACACGTGCGTATTCGGAACTGTGCAGGGTAGACAGACAGACAAAACGGATTCGGTATCACTGAGGATGTTCAGTAACTATAGGTTATGTATAGATCTATATTTACGCACAGCAACCCCAGTAGCTACTAGGGCTGGATCTAATCGTGACAAAGTACAACCCCCGAACAGCCAAGCATTATCCCTTCAAATACGGAGCGTAAACAATGATACGGTGTGGGATCAAAGCAAATGAATTCACGACTTATCGAGAAGTGAATGAACGATCCTGTCGTTTCGTTTACTTACCTTTTGTTCTTTTCCTCGTCCCTTGCCTTTTTTCATTTTGAAATGATGTTTTATATATATGGTTTGTCTGTCGTTCTGTTAGCGTATATGCTAATTACTAAAATAGTAATTAGTAACACGCTTGGAAGGAATACGGTGATTTTGGTGATTTCTGTAAACGTTAAGGTCGTGTCTTAAGGGTTAAAGAAGGAACAAAATCCATATGAGATCTGGTGTAAGTCTGAGTAAAAACGCAAGGTTCCTTCCCGTCCTCTCGAATCACCGAGATGGTTTTTGTCTTTACCTTCACCTATATATCTAAGTGAGAGGTGAGTAAACACCTCTCCTGACCGTGTTTGAAAGTATCCCGGTGTGTATATTACGTTTCAAACAAGTAATTTTAACGTCTGCTAATAGTTTTCTGCAGAAACTTTATGAAGTACTTGTTCTTTTACAATTTCCGTCGTAATGGTGCTTGTTGATTCAGTCTATTCCGCGCATATCCAAAAGTTTTCCCACCGTAATAAACATTGGCAGATAGCTACGCAATGGGCGTTCGAATTAAATGTAGTGTCATAACAAAAGTACACGTTTTGTTGAAACATGTCTTTACTACGCTATTTTCCTCTGTCTGTAATGATTTATGCGTTTGCAGATAGTGGTCGCATATTTATGGCCGGCGCGGGCATTCACAAGGCGCGTGCCGCTTGTTTGCGCGTCCGCACCACAAAGTGTCATCAATCATGTGACAGTAAATTAAAGGTGTTGGATGCTTTTCAACCAGTGCAATCAATCTGTAGCGCCTGGGATCGGTTATGTTCAGCGAGTTTGGCAATGAAATGCTATCCGAATATCCAACACGATACAAGGCTTAACGTTTTGAAAAGGGTAACTGAGTTTCACATTATCTTTCTTTATTTGCATTTATAATAACCTTTCTTTTTGTTACTATTCTAAAGATTGTTTGTATTAAAAATATTATCAAGTATTTGGAAAACGCATTTTTGTATTAAAATTGTTTTTTGAAAAAGGTAGTATAATGAGCCAAGTAAAACTCGTTAGTACTAATCCAATTTGAATTTAATCTAATTTTCAATAATTTTCAGTACATTCCTATATGTTCCATTTTATTAAAGACAATAGGCCTATATAAAACTAGTAAAATTAAAATTATAAAGGTATTTTTTATGCAATTTAGAAAAGGCACGAAGGGCTTATCACGGCTTTCTATTCAGTGGTTTTTCCCACAGCAACCAATTTTTACAATGTTGCCATGTTTTCAATACACATGTCACTGCCTTCACCATATGATATGAACAAGACTTGGTAGCGGCAGTGACTGAGGGACAATACAGCGTTGAGCCAACCTCAAAACCTGTAAATTCAATTATGAAAAGCCAGAATCTTTGTGGGGGGGAGTAACCTTAACATTAATCTTTTAAACAAAACGAAAACTAGTAGACTTTGTTATTCCATTAAACTAAACCTACATAAATGTACTATCGGTGGTAATTTTTAAACGGCTGGTTAGACTTTTAATCAAAACCTGTAAGTTATTTCATTTCGTTTAACTCACTGTCAAGTTGGTAGCAACTCGAACTCAATATTGTTCCGGATTAGACAATGTTCAGGGATAGACAGTTTGTGATGTCACAAGATGAATCATGGTCACAGAGGAATCATAACGTGGAATAATGACAGTATATAATTTTCGGTGACAGCTGTTTTGACGGCTTTTCATTACTGATTTGTGTGCAATAAGATTGCTTGATTTTCTAATTAGTTTAAGCTAACTTGCAGTCGCTAGGTTAGGTGTACATTCCAGCAATATTAAATACCTAAACATGTATTACATAAATGTATATAGTTCCCGAGACAGAGCTAAAGACTTGAGATATGAAGAAGGAGAGTTAAATGAGTAATGGGGGGGGAGGATAGACAGCTGTTTATCCTTCATTAGCCAAGTCTCTTGCTATGGCTTTGAAATTATAGCTTCATATTTATTTTCAACGTCTTCCCATAATTTTCAATAATTATAAAATTATTCTAAATTTATAGTTTAATAGTCTCAATTTCAACTCAGTCTATATGTTTGTGTTTATATACTTTTTTAAAAACAACTTTAAATATATAGGGTAGAAAGCCAATCACTGAAAACGTAGTGTAACTTCAACCATTAGTGGGTGTAAATAGAGAACCAATTGTATTGAAGCTCTACTCTCATAAAGTTTAATAAAAGTAAATTCAACAGGGAAGCAGCGAACCTAGCAGTGTAATTAGCAACCTTCCATATCCGTCCTTTGAGTGAAGCACGAGGGGCATTGTCTCTTTTTACTTTTTTATTTACATCATGTCTTTTAACACAGAACTGCGACGAAAGAAGCTATAAAACGTAATAATGACTTTCAATGAAGGGAGTTTTTATAAGTGAACTTATCCCCAAATAGTAATTTTAAAGGCAAAATCTGAGTTACACACTCAAGAACTTGAACCGGTACTTCGTAATATTAAATTTAAGTTAAAGTGGTATTATTTAAGTGAATACGTCTTGATTAGGTATGACTGTATGTTTTTCACGGGAAATCATATCCGCACGGGATATCAAACAGCTGATTTTATATTATAGGTTATGTTGTAGAACAGCTGTTTCACACGTAGGTTACGTTAAGTTTAAATGTTACTATTAAATATGTTATCAGTATATAACTATATTAATTAATTTACATTTCGATAAACCCTCTTATAAATAATTAAATGTAATAATAGTTATATACTTTAATTCCAATTTTTAAAATTAATGCCTTCTAAAAAAGTGTGGCACTTTTTAAGAGTCGATTTGGATTTAATTCATTAATTAAAATTTTGTAAAATCTAATAAAAGTTTTCTATTAAAATAAATTATTTTATTATTACGATAATAAATAGTATTTATTAAACCCCTATTAGGTACATTCTTCAAATGAAGTAATCGGTTATGAAGCCCAGTCCCACTGACTTATTTTCAATTAATTATTGTTACTATTATTACCATGTTTCGTAGGGACCTTATAGACGTAGGGGCCTTATAGGCGATCGTCGGTAGCCTTTGCACCCTTTCCCATCCCTCTCACAGGATTCTCTGAATTCCTCTGGAGTAAAACCCCCTCAGATCATTGTGACCTGCGATCAGCTCCATGATGTATCTTAATTATAGCATAATTAGGAAGAGTAGTTTTTTCTCTCATCGGGCCTTGGACTTGTTACAGACACAAAAACAAAATATAATCTTCTCAATGAACAGTAAACCACAGTAATAATGACATTTTAACATTAATTTGACATTTTAACTTGGTTGAGCAAGGAAACGTACAAATTGTTAGAGTAGAAATAAAAATTTAATTAATTATAAAATTGTGACATATTCTTGGATAATAACATATAACCTGAAACTATAAATATGTGAACATAAAATTTAGATAAAAAGAATTTATTGCGTTCACTATTGGAACAACAAAGGAATAAATCTTTTATGTATTTAGATTAATGTACCTCTAATGTAGGTTATTTGTGTTAAATTTATGACGCATACAATTACTTTGTATAACGGGTTGCATCCTTCACGCAAAATGTAATGAAGTTGCGACAGTCGGTAGTACTTTTGTTAATAAAGCCGAAGGTAACGTCTTTACGTCACCAATATTCCAAGATTTTACTGCTCGTAGATATTTTATTTGCTGCCATTACTTCTATAACGCGATCAAAGTGTCTTAAGCCTCCGACTTACAAGATGTAAACAGACATGTCGACGGTGACGTCATTGCAAAATATGTAAATAGTTCGTATTCGTGATTGGATCATCCAGAGGCTAACAATGTGTTGAGCCAATAAATATTATTGATTTTTCAATAATAAGCAAGTATACAACCCGACACGCACGTACGCGCTTGCGCAGATATCGTAGAAAGCTATATATATATATATATATATATATATATATATATATATATATATATATATATATATAGCCTATATATATATATATATACATATATATATATATATATATATATATATATATATATCAAAGCTAAATACTACTCAATCACATTAAATTTTTTGCATCTACATTATTCTAGAAATAACCTATTTTTGTATTTTCTTATTTTTTACATTTTGTATCCAAACATAAAAACAACTATTATATATAATTTTTTTTACAGTATTCCTACTTAAAACAACTAAGAAAAGTTTTTATATAAGTTACTTTTTATAAAATAATTACAATTATTATAATTAAAGTAACATAACATAGGCGTTCTACCAAATAACCTATAACATAAAATCAGATGTTTTATGAAGTCATATGTTACCACTTAGTTTAAGGTAAGTGGGACGAAATAGGTATATTCCATACCTTGCCTTTTAATGAAAAGTTTTTCTCCCACAAAAAACTAAAATTAATTCACTATATTCAAATGTTGAATTATTAATTGAAAAACTGTATTAACATCAATATTCACCTACTAAAATTTTAAAGAAATATATTTGAACTTGATTGGATGAATACAAAGTATTATATTAACTATTGAAGATGTATTTATGTAAAGCGAGGGTGAGTTAATAGAAGGAATTGATTAAATGAAAGTCGTTAAAAACACACTTTTATATGGAACAAGTTTGTTTCTGTTACAGGAATATTGAAATTTCATGTTATTAAAAATAAAATAAAATTTAAAAGTACATAAAATATATGGGAGCTCCACCGTTTTAGATTAAATCTAATAAAAATCTCATGGTTTACGTGTAAAAAATATTATTTTTTTAAAACATAATTTCAATATAAAAGCATAATTTTAAAACGTTTTTTTTATTCTTTAGAAATTCTTGTAATCAAATTCATGCTCATAAAATTTCGACTGTCATTAGTTTTCAAAAGGGCAAAATGTACTCTTATTTTTCTACCAAATATTAAACATTTTGACTCGTAGTTATTAATTAAATAAATTAAAATCATCCGACCTGCCTAAGTCAAAACCTTGAGTAAAATTACTAAATTAGCTATTTAAATCTATCTTTTTTGCATCATTGTAATCTATCCTGAATTTCACCCTAATTAAAGTAAGGGAAGTGAGTAAAACTTGAATTACGTTTTATGATTAACACGGATAAAGGGAGATAATAAAAAGATATACGATGAAATAGAAAATAATTTTAAAAACTAGCTTTAGTTATAATATCTAATGAATCTTACTCATGGTGAATTAATTCAGAAAATAAAAACTTATTTTTCTTGTTAGTAATATCATTTGGTACTATGTAATACCATTTACAATGGTATCACCACAGACACCCACACACGAATGTTGTCAACCATAAATATTAAATCGCAATCTGCGAAGGCATAAATAATAAACGATGTGGGGAAAACAGAAAACAATATAGATTCAAGAGTATACAAGCAACGTCACAGGCAAAGAGCAAGCTAAATAAACTATTCAAGTATTTTTACGTTTTGGAAAATCTTACTTAAAATTGTCATTGCAGATTGCAAAGACAGAAAAGGGTTTTCGTTACTTAGAACATAATAAAACCTGTAACGGTTTTTAAATATTTTTGATAATTGTACTGATAAAATTATCAAATAATTGTAAAGTACGAAATTGCATTTCTTTAATTACACAATGTAGTACCTTAATAGAAATTATACCCGTAATATATATCTGCTCCTTAGTTTTCTCAGTGACTAATTATCATTTTTCCTGTAGTGTTTTCTTCTGATGTATTTGAATAACAATTATTTTCCCACATTTTAAGTAAAGACTAAAACGTTTTATGTATTTTTCACTGTAGACAAAATAATTTCTTATGCTTTGCACCACTAGAACTTGTATTATAATATATGCGATCTTATCATGGTACCAAGATTAAAAAATATGATATTTGAATACAAAAACTACAACACAACGTAAAAAATGCAATGCATTTTTGTAAATTTATCAGCCTTGTTCCTTATCTTAATATCTTATTTACTATACCTCTTATACGTAATACATTTTTCAATGTTTAGACTACTTGGTAAATCCACCAGCGTACGAAATATCTTACCAGTGCATTTTGTGCTAATTCCATGCATTATTCAATGCTGCCAACCTTAGACAGTCGTGTAAATCAATAAATTCGAACATCTGTGGTGCAAATTAAATAAAAATACAACCCCAAAACCTACATAATTCTAACATTGTTACTGCAACAAAAACATTTCAGTATTTTTGTATAAGGTAATCTTTAGTTCAAACTTCATTGTGGGTTTGGGTTTTACTTTTGGTTTGTTCAATGGGTTTTAGGCCAGTAGTTATAATTAAAATATTAAATTAAAAATCTGAATATAATAGCAAATAAATATTTATTATCGTAAAATTAACAAATAAAAAATTATATTATTTCATATTATTTATTTATTTAAAGATTATCTGGTCTTTCAAGGCCTTTTTGTTTTCTATTTATTCACATCTTATTTTTTTAATTAGTGTTTCATTATCACTATGATAGAAATACAATTAATTTTTCCTGAATATTTAAATTTATTTTATTTTCAGATATAAGTTTTTATAGGGCGATAGAAAGGTTTTTTCTTTTCGTAAAAATATCTACTATATTTTCTCTACTTTCAAATACATAAATTTGTTCATTAAAAATTTGTCTCACTCCTTCATACTTGAGATTCATTTTGTCTCTACCTTCGAACCACAAGTTACTTCTCCTTACTACCATTTAGTATGTGATTTGACCTCCAGCCTGAATCTTTTTCCTTCTTCAGCAGACTTATCGTGTCCAATTTTTCCGCATCATATTGACTAGTTTATCTGTCTTCTTCTAGCCACCACCAATCAACATAACGCTTTGACTGTCATCCTGTATCGAAATTAAAAACATTTCCCATGTGACTAATTTGCACTATTACTCAAAAACCAGTCACTTTTCTTTCCCTCAGACTTACGTGGAAAATATTTCTCTGTAAGATATTTATATATAATATCAAGAGCACAGTGGTACAATATATTACAATAAAAATATTGGAAAACCCCCAATACCACAAAAATAATAAAAAATAAGAAATAAAACAAGTTACTTAAGATTAAACCCTTATGTACATTTCGATGACCATGTCATCATCATCAGAGGGTCTCATTACAAAATTACAAACTAGAATGATATCATCTAGTTTGTAACTTCTTGTTTGCTAGATTGTAATTTTGTAATAAGACAATCTGATGGTGATGACATGGTCATCGAAATGCATATAAGGGTTTAATCTTAAGTAGCTTGTTTTATTTGTTATTTTTTATTATTTTTGTGGTATTGGGGTTGTTTCTAATATTTTCATTTTAAGATATTTATACTTTGCCATTAGTACCCTATAAGTTTAATTCACCTAAATGTAATTCCTTTAATTTTTTCATTTACTTCTCGATCACACATTTCGTTTGGCCTACCACTATCACCTCAAGTTACTGCTTTCCTATTCTTCCTTTGGATTTCCCTCGATTTTCCTGATAACGTCTGGCTTTCTGAATTATAATTGACAATCTTTTTGTCTACAAACCGTCACAGACATGAGGAAATCTGGTCGGTGTATTTTGCTTTTTTTCCAACTCTCTTGTACATAAAAACTAGAATCAACCTACTATGCTAAGTTCTCACTTAGCACACCACATTGTAAGGGTAGCTACACGTTGACATTGACTTGGTATGGTTCCAGACAGAATAATTCTATGAATTACCAACAAATTTTATTTAGAATAGGTTAAAGTGTTACAATAAACTCAAATTTGAAAATTACATGCTGAGTTTGAGTAAACCATTCTACTAGAGTAAGCGAGCTAGGTACTGTAGCTACAGTGCCCTCGCGATACCATAATTTCCGCATATCCCCCAAACATTGACGTTTTCTTCCCTTTTATTTCCAATTTAATCCCAGTTACCCATTGGTACTCTTCTTCCTGCAGAAGATGTAACCGTTCTGTATGACTTCGTATAAGAGTAGGTCTACGATTGACACGCGGCCTTGCACGTGATGTAATGATTCCTTATACCCCATTAGAAGGGATATAACACCTACCCTTATTCTATAACGAGCCATTAGTTCCCAACCCTTTCCTATACCTAATATTCGATACAAGATATTGGCTTTCACTTTAAAGCCACAAACAACCTACCTTAACCTGAAGCTTTAACAACCTATCAACGGCAAGACAGTTAATATTCTAATTGCTCATATTTATTTATATACCAGATCGTTCACTGTATGGAATATTAAGAGTCTTCAGCTTGGAAAATAGCCCATATATATTTATAAGCTTCTACGTCTATGGGTGTTAAAAACCTTCGCATTTACTCTGCTCAGAGCAGTATTAACAAACAACAGTATTAATATTTTATATGGTTATTTGCAACCACAATGTGTAGGTTTATATATTAGTAGCTCTTTTATTATCTATATAGGTTTAAAATTTAATATAAGTATAGAAAGTTTATTATTAGAATGGATAATGTAATTACATATCATTATATCTATTTCTTCTTTATTTTGCTACCACTTGCAATAAAACCATTTCCTCATATATAGTAGTTGCAGGTTTTTACTATAACGGTGATATATTTTAGGAAATATTGACCAACGAGTAACTGAAGCATTTGGTCTTTGTTGACTCTCGCGTTCGCCTTCCATTGATTACAGTGGTTGCTGCGTTTCGCTCGCCACTCCTGGACATCTTCATTGTCAAACTGGAGGTGTTTAATATTGACTCCAAATTGTGTTTTCCCTTTCTTTTTCATGCTCTTTAATGCCATCTCTACGGAGCCAGTGCAAAGGTCAAGGTCCATTGTTTGCGTTCGCCAGAAGTAATTTAATTACGGGAAAGACCTTATATATACCGTCCATAACATATTTGGAAATCATCGATAGATCTTTTTATCTCCTAATAAGGAACGTTCATTATAAGAGGGCCCTATTACCACTCGTTCTTACCTGTCTTTCTGTTAGTAAGGCATGTCTCTCATATCTGTTAAAACATAATTTTTAGTTTAGGAAATAACTTTTTAAACAATAAAATTTCTCAAACTCTAGGGCGTTTTTGGCATTTTGGAGTCTTACCAAAAATTATTTCCAGTACATTTGACACATGCAGTGGTATTTCTGTTATAATAATAAAATTAACCTGTCGCCTTGCATTTAGTAATTCACGGAACTCAAAAAAACACAAGAAGACAATTGTGGTCGTATAATACTAGAAAATTTTAATTTCAGACAACACAAATAAAAGATATACACAAGACTCACAAATTAATCATTTATTTACTTATACGCGTTTTAATGACAAGTCATCATCATCAGCAAGTGTTGCTACAAACTCTAACTTACAAATTGTAGTTACTGAGTTGTAAGTCAGAGTTTGTAGTAGCAACACTCACAGATGATGATGATGACTTTGTCATTCAAAACCGTATTAGTAAAAAAATGATTAATTTGTGAATCTTGTGTATATTTTTCAATTGTTTTAACATAATCTCACAAGCTAACCTCAAAAAATAGTTGTATTTTTATAAACGTATTGTCATTTACAGTTAGCTGATAATCTAAAGCTGTTATCAAGACTAAAAAACAATAAGCAAATTACTGATAACCAACAATAGCAATTATTAAATGAAAATGTATATTTATAATATGCAAATTATATCATAACATAATACTATATACATTATAATATTATATTTTTATCGTCATACAATTTATTTATATATTGTTTATTATTAATAATTAATAATTACAAATACAAATGTTATGTATAAATTTATATATATATATATATATATATATATATATATTTATATTAAAATTTAATTTGTATTTAATTTTAATTATATTTAACATATTTAAAATATATTTTTAATTTTGTATTTTTCATTCCTGATGATGTTGGTACTGTTTACCAACGAAAAGCTTTGAATATAAATTATTAAATATGCTTGTATTTGCATAACCTATGCTGTTTTAAATTATTAAAAAAGAAAACGAATTTTATATATATATATATATATATATATATATATATATATATATATATATATATATATATGAATGTTTTAACATATAGAGCCATTTTATGAATGTAATTAAGTGAAATAAATATAGAGAAACATTTCGTAACGTAAGATTTTGTCAAAACCAGAAATTATTAATAATATTCTAAAATTATTTTAAATTAATATAGTTTATATTTAATAGTTAAATACAACATTTAAAAAAATTATAATAAAAAACCTATGTGAAACGATCACCATTACAAAACAAATTTGTTTAATAAGAGGCAAATCGTAAAATATTTAAGTGATAAAGTTGTAGATGGTTTAGAATTATATGAATAATATAAAACATTATTTTTTCAAATGTTGAAGTAATTATTCTGTGGTTAATAAAACCTATAACAGAGCCAATAACAATTTATTGTAAATAGCTTCAGTTTCTTAAAGTAAAACATTAGTCTCTAAAATTAAAAACTGAATGTTCCATTGAAATTAATATTGTATTTTATATACTGGTACCATTTAATTTGACATTAAAATTTTTTAAATAAAAGTTAGTCATTCATGAACATAGGTAAACATTACGCATTGGGTTTGGCTTCTAAACAAAAGAGCCTTCCATAACAATCTACTTGTCTGGTTCGTAAAACCAACATGCCATATGACGACCTGAATGGCGAAGACAAAAGGGATCACAAAACTGCCCGCGGTCATCAACGTTGTACCACCTGTTTGGAGTTTCCGTTGGAATTTGTATCTGTCAGTCATACTTAGTGGGGAAACGCGCTCGTCAGGGGATACACACCCACGCAGCCCAATGTCGTGAACTCACACCATTCATTTCTTTCATTCATCGCTGGGGTATGAAGCGATATAGTCCCTAATACGTAAAGATCAGACGGGAATAGCACACTGTATTGCGAGGTGGGAGAGAGTTATACCTAGCGTGGCACGATTGCTTTCAATAATATGTCTACTGTATCCAGGCTATTTACCAACTATCTAGAAATTTAACCGTTAAAATCTACCGTTTAGGTAATAGTTGAAATAAACTGTTCAGACTAACAATCATTTGCTAACCAATTTCCAAGAACTCAGCATTGTAAATTATTTGTTGAGTATCGCAAGTTTACTTTACCCTGCATTGTAATATGACCCCTCACCCTTTTCCCCATGCAATTTCATGTAGATGCGTTTCAGAAAATATTATCCGTTTTTAGAAGCGGATGTAGAGACTAGACATCACATTTCTCTGATGGAGAATAGGTTTATGCTGCCTTCTCTATGCAAGCTTGCACAAAATATTTAATACTATATACACATTTAGCCTTTATATGTTATAGTAGGTTAGCTAGACGCGCCTGTCTTTATCATACTTGTTTATTATTACTTTTTTACTTTATTAGCCTTATGTTTATTATTTATAATCTTTCCTCCTTTATATTGATGTTTAATATAAGCTTTTAGTTTATTATATTTATGTTTGTTATTCGTTATGTTTCCACCTTCATCATCTTCATGTTTATTATAAGCTTTTACTTTATTAGCTTTATGTTTATTATTTGTAATCTTTCCTCCTTTATATTGATGTTTAATATAAGCTTTTAGTTTATTATATTTATGTTTGTTATTCGTTATGTTTCCACCTTTATCATCTTCGTGTTTATTATAAGCTTTTAGTTTATTATCTTTATGTTTGTTATTCGTTATGTTTCCACCTTCATCATCTTCATGTTTATTATAAGCTTTTACTTTATTAGCTTTATGTTTATTATTTGTAATCTTTCCTCCTTTATATTGATGTTTAATATAAGCTTTTAGTTTATTATATTTATGTTTGTTATTCGTTATGTTTCCACCTTTATCATCTTCGTGTTTATTATAAGCTTTAAGTTTATTATATTTATGTTTGTTATTCGTTATGTTTCCACCTTCATCATCTTCATGTTTATTATAAGCTTTTAGTTTATTAGCTTTATGTTGATTATTTGTAATCTTTCCTCCTTTATATTGATGATTATTATAAGCTTTTAGTTTATTCGATTTATGTTTATTATTATTAATCTTTCCACCATCATCATCTTCTTCTTTGTTATAGGATTTTAGTTTATTATCTTTATGTTTGTTATTCGTTATGTTTTCACCTTAATCCTGTTCGTGTTTATTATAAGCTTTTAGTTTATTAGCTTAATGTGTATTATTTGTAATTTTTCCACCTTTATCATCATCGTGTTTAATATAAGCTTTTAGTTTATTATCTTTATGTTTGTTATTCGTTATATTTCCACCCTCATCATCTTTGTGTTTATTATAAGCTTTTACTTTATTAGCTTTATGTTTATTATTTGTAATCTTTCCTCCTTTATATTGACGTTTAATATAAGCTTTTAGTTTATTATCTTTATGTTTGTTATTCGTTATGTTTCCACCTTCATCATCTCCATGTTTATTATAAGCTTTTAGTTTATTAGCTTTATGTTTATTATTTGTAATCTTTCCTTCTTTATATTGATGCTTATTATAATATTTTAGTTTATTAGATTTATGTTTATTATTATTAATCTTTCCACCATCATCATCTTCTTCTTTGTTATAGGATTTTAGTTTATTATCTTTATGTTTGTTATTCGTTATGTTTTCACCTTAATCCTGTTCGTGTTTATTATAAGCTTTTAGTTTATTAGCTTAATGTGTATTATTTGTAATGTTTCCACCTTCACCATCTTCGTGTTTATTATAGCCTAATGTTTATTAATCGTAATCTTTCCACCTCCATAATCTTCATGTTTATGGTACGAATTTAGTTTATTAGCTTTAGTACTTTTATGTTTTTATTTGTAATACTTTTACCTTTATCATCTTCATGTTTACTACAGGCTTTTAGTTTATTAGCTCTATGTTTATATTCGTAATCTCGCCACCTTCATCATCTTCATTTTTATTATAAGTTTTTATTATTTGTTATTATTTGTAATAATTTCATCAACATCTTCTTGAAAAGTTAATTATAATATTTGAGTTTGCTAGCTCTATTACTTTTAGGTTTATTATTCGATATCTTTTTACCTACATCATATTTGTTTTTACCTGTATTATTATCACCATTATCTTCATTATTCTTCAAACTTTACTAATTTTCATAAGTGAAAATAGCCTTAACATTTTGATCCTCACTTCAAAGCTGTATTTTTAGTATTAGCTTCCTTTTTAACTTTGTAGAAAATCATACCCATTAGATTGTAGATAAGCTTGTACTTAAAACTTTTTTTCAAATAATTGTACTCTTGAAAATTTGTAGAAATAGAATTACCTAAGCACAAAAATAAAAACAAAATGGGATCAGTAAAATTGATTCATTCACTATTAATTACCGTTTGATGTACATTTCGGTTAAAATTACATCTTTAGCAGTGGGCGTACTTTCAGTACTTTTAGGAAATCAGTGGATGGTTACTTTGTAACCGAAATTTACATCAAGTGTTCATTTATAGTGCAGAATGTTTTTATTTTGGTTACTGGGTTTTTGTTTATTGTGTTTAAATTTTGTTTTCAAACAAGATAAATTTGGAATAGGAAATCAGGAGTCTTGTTATTTTCTAGTTTTATGCGTGGGTTTAGCCAATTAAGATGTACGGACAGGGCTGGCGGCCGGGCAGAAGATTGATTGTGTGCAACAATCGTTCAGTTCAACGCCGAAACTAACAAGGATAAACGACCTCGATAAAAAGAGAACTTTTCCATCTTCTAAGGTATAGGACCTTTATACGTTTTAGAAATGAGGGTAACTACACCAGACGTGTTCCTTATTTATGCAGTTACTTCCGACGCATTATTGTCGGTATTTTACATTTGTCTAATAATACTTAGTAACTTGTAAGTGATAAATTAATGAATTGAGATGTTTTTATGGTACAGTGCTTAAATTAATAAATTAAAAATTATAACACTCTCAAATCTCTTTCGTAACCTAAGACTATGCCAGAAAAGGTAGAAATGACAAAAATATAGTTTTCAATCAACATGAAAAACTTTTAAGCCTGTTAGTTTATATTGAAATATATTTATGTATTATATAACTAAGTTCTAAGAACAAACAAGGTTGGTTGAATATATCTGGGCACTTTTTTGAAAGATAAATTATGGTACAATGAAAATATTGGAAAAACCCCTTAATTGGCTAAACCCACGCATAAAACTAGTTTTTGTCTTTTACAGATTTTTCGGACGAACTAAAATAACAGCTGTTTTTACTTTTACTCTTCTACTACCAATTTTAACCATCTTTACACAGACCAATCGTTACACTTATTTATTGCAAGCTATTGGTTTGTCCTTTTTTCAAACCATCATTCCACAAAAGCACAGTATTTGTTGTTTATATAAACACGAGTCTTTACATAAAAAGTTGCTCAAGGCCGAAACAATGCGTTCTGAGAATATCTGGAAAGAAAATAACAAGACCCCTGATTTCCTATTCCAATTTTATCTTGTTTGAAAACAAAATTTAAACACAATAAACAAAAACTCAGTAACCAAAATAAAAACATTCTTCACTATAAATGAACACTTGATGTAAATTTCGGTTACAAAGTAATCATCCACTGATTTCCTAAAATTACTTAAAGTAGGGCCGAAGCAGTACTGCTGAAGATGTAATTTTAACCGAAATGTACATCGAACGGTAATTAATAGTGAATGAATCAATTTGAGATGATATCATTCTAGTTTGTAACTTCTTGTTTGCTAGATTGTAATTTAGTAATAAGACCCTCTGATGATGATGACATGGTCATCGAAATGTACATAAGGATTTAATCTTAAGTAACTTGTTTTGTTTGTTATTTTTTGTGGTATGGGGTTCTTTCCAATATTTTCATTGTAATATATTGTACCACTGTGCTCTTGATATCGTGTATAAATTATGGTTTTACTATATGTTTTACATAATGTATTTTGTATCAGGATATTGTGTTTTTCTAGACGTCTTCTCAAATAGAAGTTTTTTCTCCCTTTAATTAAACCTGTTTTATTTGTAGGATTTTTTTTTCCTTCTGTAGGACTATTCACAAAAAGTTTAGGGGAAACCATGTGGCCGAGTTTTTACCCAAATTAAATTTTTTTTAGATATAATATGATATAACATGTAAAGTATAGATAAGTAAATTATATATACGAGTATCATACAAATAAATAAATACATATGTAAAGTAAACAATTCGTGAGTTTTTAATTTTACGCTTAAAATCACCACCGTACCCCCAAAATATCCCGCTCCTGCTTTTTGGACATTTTTGCATGCTGCCGCCTGCCGTACAAGTCTTTAAGTTTAGACGATGTCAACATTGCTTTGTCGTCACTAGCTGTTAGTAACAAGTGTTTGTTTAATATTCTTTGTTTTCTCGAGATTTGCAGCATGTTATGAAGACTTCCGTTCGACTATTTCTGTTCTTGTCTTATCATCCGTTTCTGTTACATTCCAAGTCTCGGCTCTGGACAATATTAAACTTTTAGGAATTAGGTTATATCCATTTTGTTTATCTCTTTATGTTCATCCTATTACATTTTCCCACCTTAATGTTTGTCATTATTGCCATTGACGTATTTTAGTATAAGAAATCTAATTTTATCCCTCTACGCCTTGGTTCTATTGTTGACTCTAATCTGCAACCCACCAGCTCTCCACAAACATGCATTAGTTTTTCCCATATGTATTGTCAGACCACATTGTTTATATTCCTTAATGATTATCCGTGTCTCCTATTCTATGTCATTTCTACCTCAGAGAAGGCGTACTTGTTCGTCAACCAGTAGAAGACCACGAGTATCCTTTATTTTAAGAGCAATTCTTTCGTATTTTTTTTCCTACGTGTATAACAAATGCTTTCTATTTATTTTCAGTAGTGTGTCTGTTCTTTTAACACAATAATATTTCCAGAAAACTTAATTCTTCTTTTAAATCATTTTACGTAAAAGTATTTCAATCTTCCTGATGAAAAACTACTATAATTTATAAGATTTAAAACATTGTTTCGATTTCCAACCATGGCGAATACATCATCCTGGCCCGTCACTGCTTTCCCCTAGTAAAGGACGAACTGTTTCAAAAAATAAAGCGATATACAAGGTTGCCATATTTCTTAGTGCAACTGTCACCGCTATGTTACCAATTCCCTCGTAAGCCTTCTTTAGCAGTGAGGAACGCTCCTGAGAAAATGTCAACGCCGCGATCAGCCCTCCTCCCGCCTTGCAGCCTTTCACATACTTTTCTAATTCTAATCGTAATATAGTAGCGTAACTAAATAACTACCTTTACACTACTATAGCATCACCTTTTTTTTAAATTTGTAATTATTTTTAAATAGTTTTGTTGGCTCCTTTAAAAATATTCTTGTGTTTACTTTATTATCTTTACAACGTATTATATACATTTTTATAGGCATTATTTTATAATATATAGGGGTAAAGCACAGAAGAGGTAAAGAAAATTTTTATTTAATTTGTATAAACGGAAGAACACCATAAAACTATTTTCAGAGATAACACTAAAACAAATAAGTAAATTATATTCTGATTAGATATTATGTTTATCTAGTAGATACATTATAAATAGGGAGTTTTCCACTAAAACACTTCATCATATGTTAGTATGTTAGACGTGATTATAGTATCACTTACTTTTTAATTATTGAGGACGGCCGTTTCGGGATATGTGGTAACTCCGACCATAACCGATATTTTTTTTCCTGGCGATATTTTTATTACACACCATAGTACAAATAAAATTCGTATTTTTTAAAGAAATAAATAAACCTATAACTTCACACAATTATTGTAATAAATTAGACTCATGGTTTCTTAGGTTTTTTTACTCTTAATCAAGATATTGGGTGTAATTATTGACAGGTCGAGATGGAAATTATCTAAACTTGTTGTTATATCTAGATACATTTATCATATATTGGCGACTGTAATGATTTCTTTGACATTGTAGATGTTCAACTGTCATGGATGGCTTCGACGTTTTGTCTCGATATGTTGTGGTAACGGTTATTTAGGGACCAGATATTTACTATTCCTTTTAAATAAACACTAACAAAATACCTTTATTTGAACAACTATATAAGACACTAGTTAGACCTAGACTCGGAATTTTCTCTCTCTTAACAACTATTTCTATTTACACAAAATTATTTTTACTCCTCTAGTTTACTTTTGCTGAAGCGTTTTAGACAAAGGACCGGAAGTGAGTCCCCACTTCTGACAGTAAGTTTGCTTCTTGTGTCTCAAGAGACTAGTTAGACCTAGACTCGGAATTTTCTCTCGCTCAACAACTATTTCTATCTACACAAAATTAGTTTTACTTCTCTAGTTCACCTCTTGCTAAGGCGTTTTAGTGTTACAAAGGACCGGATGTGAGTCCCCACAACACAGTGAGTTTGCTTCTTGTGTCTCCAGAGACTAGTTAGGACGTGACTCGGAATTTTCTCTCTCTTAACAACTATTTCTATTTAAACAAAATTAGTTTTACTCCTCTAGTTTACTTTTGCTGAAGCGTTTTAGTGTTACAAAGGACCGGATGTGAGTCCCCACTTCTGACAGTGAGTTTGCTTCTTGTGTCTCAAGAGACTAGTTAGACCTAGACTCGGAATTTTCTCTCTCTTAACAACTATTTCTATTTACACAAAATTAGTTTTACTTCTCTAGTTCACCTCTTGCTGAAGCGTTTTAGTGTTACAAAGGACCGGATGTGAGTCCCCACTTCTGACAGTGAGTTTGCTTCTTGTGTCTCAAGAGACTAGTTAGACCTAGACTCGAAATTTTCTCTCTAAACAACTATTTCTATTTAAACAAAATTAGTTTTACTCCTCTAGTTTACTTTTGCTGAAAGCGTTTTAGTGTTACAAAGGACCGGATGTGAGTCCCCACTTCTGACAGTGAGTTTGCTTCTTTTGACTCCAGCACGTTCACCTAGATCTTTTTCACACAAGTAGCAAGAGTTATTTCCTACAGAATTCTATATAGAACTTTTATATTCTATTCGAATTTACCATTAACTATTTCCAGTGCCCATATCACTACATCTCACATGTTTACCCAACATGACTTTATGTGGTCGTTGCATTTCGACAGGTTGTAATTTTGAAATAATAAATGTTCAATATTCTCAACCGGTCCGCTTTCCAAACTTCCGCGTGACAGCATTGTTTGTAACCGATGTTGCAGATAGAATCCCACTCGCGAGAAACTGGGCAGGCTTTCTCTTTGTTTCAGAATTGGCCGTGTTGAAAATTTGACTAACGCCATCAATCATAACGTGTTGCAGGCAACCAGACCGGTTGACTCGTACAGATCCGACGCCGTAATGGAGGTCGTGGTAGCGATGGAATCTTTACAAGCCATTGTCTGGCTGCACAAAATGGAAAGCAAAAAGAAATTTGCCTGGCAGGGTCAATTAGAGTGAACCTTAATGAGGCCTTTCCGACCTAATCCGTACATACCAGACACTTATCTAAACGGTTGATTACTTTCAGAGTGGACTTAGTATATGCTGATGCAACTGTATCTAAGTAAACATATATTAATATTTGTAAAGGTATTTGCCAACCTGTTGTATGGAAATATTTAGTCGTACAAGAGGTTGGCCTTAATATATAATCTTCCAAAGTTGAATTGTCTGAAGAAATTAACAAAACGTACAGAGTAGCCTAATGCTAGAACGTGAAAAGTTTATCAGAGTATGTAGTTTAATTTACACATTACACACCTTAATAATGGGTGACGTTTAAATTTAGAAACCTCTCACGTCAGTTAGCCTATAGCATTATGCAGGGGTGTTGTTCGTTTTCTTTCAAAGCAATATAATTTCTAATTTTAAAAAAGCTTTAAAGTTGTACGATATTTTCCGCTTCCCTCACCATATACACCATTCTCATCTTCTTGTGTGTTCTTGGAAAAACGTTTTTTAATTTTCTTCTTTGTGCACAAATAAAACCCCTTAACAACATAACATTTTTATTATTTAAAAGGATTTCCTGGTGTACACTTCGATTAAAATACAATCATCTTTAGATGAAATAATTTCAATAGTAATTTAGTAGTATACATAAAATGTTAGTCTTGTATTCGAAATTGTTACAATAGAAATTGTCTTGTAATAAAAATTCCTATTTGAAATCAAAATCTAGTTTAGGATTAAAATAACGCGTTTATATGACTAGGACTGGTTTAATTTAATTATAGTAAAAAATTACACCTCAGTTGCCCCTCACATATTGAAGAAAACGAAATGCCATAATGTAGCGTCATCTAGCCATGTCACGTACACACGTAAGATATTACGTAAACATGATATAGTCTATAGACACTGGAAACAATTAGTTTTAAATTAGAATAGAAAACAAAATGTGTTTATAAACAGACGGTACGAAAGAAGTATCGGCAAGTGGCAGGTAATGGTTGGGAAGAAAACGTAGTAGAGACAATAGAAGCAAACTAACCGTCAGAAGTGGGCACTAACGTCTGCCCTTTGTAAAACAAAAATTGCTTTAGTAAGAGTCAGACTAGACAAGTAAAAATAACAAAATGTAACTGTAAAAAGATTTAAGTAGAAATCTCCGTGTGTAGCCCTAACGAGACTGTTAATATATAAATATGAGTGTGTGTGTGTGTGTGTGTGTGTGTGTGTGTGTGTGTGTGTGTGTGTGTGTGCGTGTGGTGCGTGCGTGCGTGTGTGTGTGTGTGTGTAAAAATAAATGTTATTTGATAGTGTATTCGTGAGTGTTTAATTGAAGGAATAACAATCGGTCTCCAAAGTAATAGAAGCGATATTTGATTATTTCTGTTAACATTATTGTCTTAAAATAAACGCTTTCATTCACCATATGTAGCGTCTTTATTTACTTGCATATAACGAAGGAGGGCAATGTTTGTAAAACGTACCACCTCGGGTCGCAAACCTGATTTAAAACTGTTTAAAATACTAAAATATAATACATTTATTAATCATTTATTAATAAATTTATTATACGTTTTATTAATCTTATACAAAACACACCCGTAAAATATATACAAACTAAATTTTTATGTTATGAAACTATTTTGATTGTTATTTTATTAATGCGTTTACATATTTATTAAGACATTTGTGTATTGAGATTAGACCAAAACGTAATATACATTTTTTAAATTTTAATTGAGAAATTCAATTTAAAATTATCACTGATCTTTAGTTTAGTTAAAAAATATTCTTAAAATGAATATACTAAAACACCAGACGTTTTTCGAGGCTAAGGGCCTAACAAGGTGTGTCTAACTTGCTAAACCAACTGTTTTAGCAGGTGGACGCACGTTTTAATGAAACTGTTCGCCCTTACCTGATAAATACGTTATTTATGTTATTTTTTTCGCGTCTGGGGTAGTTTTCCCATTTATTTTTACCTACTTAAAAATGCATATGCTTTTTAGAGGTAAACAATAAGGGAAGGTGCATTTGCCCTTTGGCTGTCGCGTTCTGAAATTAACTTCCCTTTCTTTCGGAGCAACCCCTCGACTCGAGGTAATCACGAGACTTCAAGCAGTCAGCCGGGCAAAACGGCCGGAACTGCGGGGGTTCTCCAAACCGCAAGGATAAGTCGAAATAAATTTTGTTTTAACGAATTATTACGCGTCCTGGGCTGTCGTTCCCCGAGGCCTAACAACAAGTCTAGCCTAAAATTAAAAATCCACTGTCTTGGATAATTTAGGCAGAACAAAATATTGTTTTATTTAAATTTGTTTTTTCTGCACACTCCAATTATTTATCTTATATTAAGTAAGGAGCATTATTTTTAAAAATATCTATTTTAACATACTGTAGTGCTTAGTAGGTTTTGAACAACGTAAGGGGTTACCATTATATTATATGTTCGCGGAGGAGAGCACGCACACTCTTGACATCAGGCGCTTATCACGAGAGCCATGATTCTCCAATATTCACAGGGCAGGTTCATCATCGTAACGTTTTTTATTCTTCTCATAGGCTACTTCTAGATACGTATCTTCACAAGTGGTCGCATTTAATAAATGTATCAGCATTATCTATAGTCTAAACATTTTCGTATGAGCGCTGTGCCTAGGCTACCGGATGACCGACCCTTACAACCCTGTGTCAACCAGCCAAGTTTCGGAACAGCGTTGTTTCCTTAGGCTGCCGGATAAACCCTTACAACCCCGTATCAACAAGTAAAGTTTCGAAAAAGCTCTGTTCCCTCAGGCTACCGGATGACCGACCCTTACAACCCTATGTCAGCCAGCCAAGTATCAGAATAACGTTGTTTAGTTAGGCTGCAGGATAAACGACCCCCTTGTAAGCAACCCCCTTGTCAACCAGCACAGTTTCGAAAGGGCATTTTGCCCTTAGGTGGCCAGATTTTCGACCGTTACAACTCCATGACAACCGCATGGTGACCTCGGTCACCTATTGTGTGCTTCAAAATGAAAAACTAACTTCATGAAAAAATTTCAATAAACACAAATTTTAAGCATTATAAATGATACTGGAAGGAGAACAAACAGGTTTAAACGAAATACATACTGACGTGCCAAACCTGATTCGATGTGGAGCGACAGTGTATACTAAATTCATGACTTTATTAATCTTATTTATTGATGCGTAATCATTTTTTGAGGTTATGACGTTGGTAATCCTATTCAATATTGAGTAAACCTTTTTTTTAAGGTTGTGAAATTGGTAATCCTATTCATTGTTTCGTAAACCTTTTCTAAGGTTATATCATTGTTTAACCTATTCATTGTTGAGTGAACCTTCTCTAAGGTTATGACATTGTTAAACATATTCATTGTTGAGTACCCCTTTTCTAAGGTTATTTCATTGTTTAACCTATTCATTGTTGTGTAAGCCTTTTCTAAGGTTATGAAAAGGTTAATCCTATTCATTGTTGTAGAAACGTCGTAATTAAAATGCTATGTATACATACTTTGATACGTAAACCCCATCTAATTAATAAGTTTACAAAGAAGTAGTTTTGTAGTGGTGTTAATTTTGTGATAATTAGAAACCCAGCAGCGTTCCCCGCCCTTAAGTAATTACTTCACATACAACCGTCGCTAGTTCGGGTAACTTGAAGTAGAAATAAACTCACACGGCTTCTACATTCACCGTGCATGAGCTACGGCCTTTAATTAACACCCGTTAGCACGAATGTAGCTTCATTAAAGGAACTGATGGGAAGCTGTGACTGGAAAATTCAGTACGCTTATTTGCTGTCGTTAACTTCGGAGTGTTTTTGCCGGTCGTCTAAAGCGCCGCGACAAATCGTTTAAGTAAGTGGTTCGCTTTTGTCTCCTTCATAACAACGCAAAGCCGTAGACATTTACGTAATTTCAAATTTTAACAATGAATTAAGTGTAAATTGTTCTTAATAAAGTAAGTTGTGTGCAAATAATTAATTTGTGTTACAGTATATTTGTAATAACGTGAATTATTTCAGGTTGTTCTGAAGATCAATAAATGAAAGCATTCTGTGAATGGACTCATTAAACACAAGGGTAAGTTTGAATTTAAAAATATTTTTAATACTTGGTTTTATATTGACCATATATTATACATTTGTATGTGTGTGTGTGTGTGTGTGTGTGTTTGTGCGCGTGTGTGTGCGCGCGTGTGTGTGTGTGTGTGTGTGTGTGTTTGTGTGCGTGTGTGGGCGTGCGTGTATTACGTGCGTCTGTGTGTGTTTGTGTGTGTGGGATTTGTAAATGGCTTTCCCTTCTGTAATATCATAGAAAAAAATACCAAGGAAACTTCCAACGAAAAAAATCATTTTAAATGGTGTAATTTTTGTGTACATACTTTGTGAAAATATTTCAAATATTTCAATTCTACATATGTATTTCAGGGCTTTTTTATAACTACATTTCCCAATACGATTCTTATCACAGCTTTGTAAGTTTTACAAAGAAATAAATTCATAAATACTAACCATGAAACCATAAGTATATGGTTTCTGTAAAACAACAATAGCTACCGCCCAATATATATGAAATCATTCTCAACGTAGATTATTATATAAGTTTCAATCAGTATTTGTCGAATTTAAGCGTAATAATTAATTATTTCTTATCTTTCTCAAAACAAAACATTTTAATCTAATTTTATATCTATTACATTCAAATAATACCTTAACACATAAAAACACAAATTCGTATTGTTATATTAAGATAAATTTCGTTTAATGTAATAAGATTTATTCTATAAATTAATGTATTTCATAATTTATAAATTGAATAAATGTTTTATTTAATAGCATTGTAGCTCGATATTGCACAGTAATTAAAGTAATATAACTTATGCTTTAAAACAGCTGTTATGAAAAATAAACAAATATAGAAATTGTTGTATGAAATCTTATTATCAAACTTAATTCAAGTGTCACCTGTATATTATAGCATGATTACCTTCATCTAATAGACATTGACTCTTTGTATCATGAATTCTTAGTTTTGAATATAAATGACGGAATAAGTTACTGGGTAGGAAAATTATTAACATTTTCTTGGATTTTATTTTTCGTCTAACATTCGAAATATTAGAGTATTACTTTTAGATTTAACTAGTATTTGCTCTTCTAATATTTATCTTGGAATTTGTGTTTATATATTTTCGTAATTAGAAAGATATTCATTTGTGATCCTATATTTAATTTTTATATTAAATTCTTTTGTGTTGAATGAAGAAAATCATGTCTTGAGGATATCATAATATTACATTTATGAAAAGCTTCGGGCGTATTGTTTTATAAATAGTCTAAATATCCACTAAAGGAAGAAGTTAATAAAGGAAGAAGCTAATCCATTATAGGGGTTGTTTAGGCTGTACTAAATAATAAACCTTGTCCTAATATTTTATATAATTTGATGTCGTAGTAATAGTATTTTATCTCAATGCAAGGAACATTTTTAATATGGACCTATGAGATGAAGAGAAAGGAGATAAAGTATTTAACATTTCAAACTTACGTATTCTAATACGGTATTAATATATTACCGTTATATAGTGTTACCTGCCTCTAACAGGAGTCGCAGCATTCCTAGCCTAAATATTAATTACACTATCTCCTGATTCTCCATGGAATGAGCTTTATCAGCTTGGTACATAGGCAATCAGTCCCGTTTCCTTCACTCGCGGTAGGGATACTAACAGTTTGAGTATGTGAGACGGCGGTAGCTCGCTAGAGGTTAACTGCCACGAGGACTGGGCGAGCTCTGGGGGCACAGACCCATTAGTTACAATTTTTGCATACCTATTCAATTTCGAGTTGGCACGAGAAGATGAGGTGTCATTCCTATGAATAGCTTTACCATTATGATATTTGCAAGATAATACCCCTTCTTAGATCTTAGCTTAAGGGTATCCTAGCCAAGGGTTCCTGCATGATCTGGCGCGGGGTTTTTCCTGGTAGGGTTTCTTTCTTGCATTCCCACTCTTAGCGTCCTGATTCTCCATGGATAGAGTTTATAAGCATAGTACATGGGCAATCAATCCCGTTTCCTTCACTCGCGGTAGGGATACCAACCACATTCGCATGTGACACGGAGGCAGCTCGCTAGAGGTTGACTGGGTGTATATTTAGGGCCCAGACCAGGGCTAAAAAAATGAATTACAATTTTTCGTCCCATTTCAGTTTTGAGTACGTAGCGGAAGAATAGTTGCATGTTATTCCTCCTATAGCCTCACTAACAATGTATTTGAGAGCTAATTCCCCTTCTTTTCCCTTAGTATAAGTGTATCCTAGCCGAGGGTTCCTGCATGGTCTACCGCGGGTTTTTTCTTCCCAGGTTTTTTCATCCCGCTCTCAGCGCTACCCGTACTGTTTAATTTCCCATATCCTGTTTTCCATGTAAAAAGCTTATCACCTTGATACATGGGCTTTCAGTTCCGTTTCTTTCATGCACTGTAGGGATACTTACCGCATGGACACGGAGGCAGCTCGTTAGAATTTGCCTGCTGCGAGGGCTGGATGTGCTCTGGGGGCCGAGACCAGGGTCAAACAAAATAATTAATTACAATTATTTGACTATACTTTGTAAGACATCCGTTCTAAACGTCAGTTCACGACCGATAATTTAAATTTGCTCTTTGATTTCACTTTAAAAAAACATCGAAAATACCAAGTTCTGGGCCCGTAACGAGTCTGTATTTATTAAGTTACATTTTAATGTAGGCGTAACTTTATGTATTCCCTAAAGTTATTTATTCTAAACTCTAATTACTGCTTGCGGGTTAGGCTGTATTTTAGTTTACAAGTATAATTTAATTTTGACATAATCGATAAAAACTTCAAATTCGAAACATTCAAATGCAAATTTTTGAGATAAAAATATACTACACGCATTTTACGAGGCAATTAAATACTTATGTTGTTTGTTGCTGGCTTTGAGCTAGTGGCCGTTCTATATTCGGGTATGTTACTGTACGTGGGCTACTGGACACTGGTTTGTTGTGTCAGCTGATGAATATTATGTGATGTGGTTGAGATGAAGTGGTTCATCGTTATAACGTGCTTTCTTTAGATATTAACGCTATTAAAATGTATATCGCAAAAACCTTTTGAAGTGAAAACATCTCGTATGTACAAGTCAGATGTTCCGATGAGCTGATTTTCACGTAGCGTGTGATTTCATGCAGAAAACGGGCCTAACGTCTGCATTATATCTCGTCTACTAACACATGTGTGTAATTATATTCTATTTTAAAATATTTTGTACTTCCCTATATATGTATTGGGCATTGAATAACTATTTTTATTATTATTATTTGGTCCAATGTTTTACTGTCCCCCAATTTCCACCTTTTTGCACTATTTCAGGCTTGTCCCTTTGAGGCCTACAGACATCCTTGCTATTTTAGGCTAGTTCCTTTGATGCCTACTGACATCCTTGCTATTTTAGGCTAGTTCTTTCGTTGTCTTCAAGCATCATTTCTATTTTAGGCTAGTTCCTTTGATATCTAAAGCCATCCTTCCTATTTTAGGATAGTTTTTGTGGCGCATACTGATATCCTTGTTATTTTAGGCTAGTTATTTTGATGTCTACAGACGTCTTTCTATTTTAGGCTAGTTCCTTTGATATCTACAGCCATCCTTCCTATTTTAGGACAGTTTTTGTGGCGCATACTGATATCCTTGTTATTTTAGGCGAGTTCTTTTGATGTCTACAGACGTCTTTCTATTTTAGGCTAGTTCCTTTGATATCTACAGCCATCCTTCCTATTTTAGGATAGTTTTTGTGGCGCATACTGACATCCTTATTATTTGAGGCTAGTTCTTTTGATGTCTACAGACGTCTTTCTATTTTAGGCTGGTCCCTTTGATGTCTACAGACATCCTTTCTATTTTAGGCTAGTTGCTTTGATGGGTACACAGATTCTTGCTATTTTAGGATAACTTCTTCAGCTATCTACAGACAGCCCTAATATTCCACCTTATTACACGTACTGTTTATGAACCTAGTGGTTACTCGGGGGGTTGTTTTTGTTTTGGAGGTGATAATTTGTTTCAAAACCTTTATAAAAGAAACTATCAAAACGTCTGTCTTTAGGTGATAAAAACTTACATCAAGTAATTGAAAATGATTATTTTTTTCACTAATCGGGGGGTGACTATTTCCACTCATCCCGATATTTTAGCCCATTTCGTATTTACATGGTACAACATTATTTAAATTTTAACCGATAATAAATATTTATCATTATCGATTGTAATCATTATTCTTAGTCTACACTGAATAACAGTGATAAATAATCATCATCGGAGGTGACACGGGGCTTTAAAGGATTTATATGATTAGGGGTTTAGAAGTTTAAATGCAGTGCATTTAGAAGAGGTTATATGATTTGCGATTTCAGAGGTGAGGGAATCAATGGATAGTTTATATAACAAATGCCTTTAAAGGTGACAAGGGCCTTCAAGGAGAGTAAATTACAAGACCATTCGGAGGTGATTAGGCCTTTGAGAGAGCCTATATGTTTTGCTCTTTCTGTTATAACAAGTTCTTTCGGGTTTTATTAAGGTCTTTGAGAGCGATTATATAGCACGCTCCTATAAAGGTGACAAATTCCTTCGGAGGTTTAGTCCAAGATTATTATGTTAATATGTTGCTACTGTAATTATGTTTTAACTTTATTATTCTTTCATTTCGTGTTAACAATAATTTATTCTCCTCTTGCTCACGATTGCTTCAAGTATTTGTTGCACTTAGGGTCCACTCAATAAAACTATGACAATGAGAAAAAGGAAATAGAATCACTCCACCAATTAATGCTGAAACACAAACATAAAAAATTCTACAAGTCAAACGTTATCTACTAAAATATTCATAAAGCAATGCTTGTCCATTATAACAAAAGCTGGAAAGGGTAGCCTATGTTTTATTTACAGAAAGCTTTTGTCTAAAGTGTGTTTTAGTAAGCCGCTGATCCCATCAATTTGTGACGTCACACCGGCTGATGGTAACGGATTACGAGTGATCCTCCAATCATGCATTGCGGTCATCTAAAACTCGAGCACGGACTCCGATCGGTTGCACAATAAATATATTATCTCCGGGCCGCATCTTCAACACCGGAACGGCTATTTTCCCATTAGATCGGAGCATTTCTCACCCCTTTCAGATCTACCCTAATCAAGTACGAAATCCTGCTGGGTAAATGTGTCTGTGTTTATTTAGAAGGGTGTTTCTATTGTTTATTGACGTCATTACGGTTAGTAAATGGTCGGCGTTTGTTTCCTCTACAATTAAAATACAAAATAAACAAATATTTGCAAACAAGAGACTACCCCAAGTGATCCATTAAAATAAGTAAGGTTTACATACGGGGGCTTGTATTTCCGGGGGTTGGAAAAGCGGTGAATTACAGTAAACGAGCAAAGTCCACAGCAATCACATTTGCGAGACAAATACAACCGGGGTGAGACCACAAAGATCCTGCTCCCTGATATGTTACATTGGCAAATATTGTTATGATAATGTTTGCGTGTTTAAACGAAAACCATTGTGCTGTGTGATTACATTTCATCAACAGTTTACCTTGTTCATTAACAGATGATTTCTATTACGTTTCACCCTAACATAACTAGCGAGTGATGTCTTATCATGATAGCATTTCTGCTCCTGTGTCGTTGTAGTCTCAGGAATCGAATAAGTAACAGTTTTGTAGAGAAACCCCAATATACAACTGAAAACCCCTGACCCGGTTATGAGAATGTTACTCGGAAACATCCCCATAGTAAGTTACATTTAAACATTTAAAGAAATTGGATTAAACAGCACCTATATCGATGCAGCTACTATGAAAACTCTAAGAATAAAGAAAGAGAAAGAGAGGGAGATTTGAGGAAGGAGAGAATGGAATAGAGAGCAAGAGAGAGACTTTGGAGGACACATACATAGAGAGAGAGGGGTGGGGAGAGGGATGGAGAAAGGAGTGAGAGGGAAGGCCATGGAGTAGCGCGAGAAGGTGGAAGTGAGAGAGATGGGGGCGAGAGATAGGCAAAGAATGAAAGGTAGAAAAGCTTAAGGGGAGAGAAAAGAATTAAGAAAGAGAGTGATAGAGGAAAAATAAGTAGAGAGAGGGCGAATGAGATAAAGAGAAAGAAGAAGTAAGATAGATTTCTTTCCTCGTATTGGTAGCAGATAATTTCCTTTACGGTTTGAAAGAGTATAGAAGAAATAGAGATGATGAAAGCAAGTGGAAAATGAGGCGAAGATTACTTAAACTTTCTCGCCCAACAGTGCTCAAGTACAATTCGAAAATGTGAATTATCTGAAACCCTGCATGTTAAATTCCCTGAAGTTTAACATGTTAAGCTCTGCGCTGAAATCCATCCCCCGCCTTAGATGACTAGCCAGTGTGCTTGTAAAAGAGAAAACTAAGTAAAAGTTGGTAAAAAAAGAAATAATAGGGACCTAGGCAGAGCCTCTTCTGCCATATTATTGTTAACAGCTTAAAAATAATGAAAATATTCGGTAATATGTAAAATCCTGCATATGAAACCATGATCATACGAATCCAACTTTAAACTCACCCTGAACCGGTTTCCGGTTCATTTTTTCAATGCTACAGGTAATGAAAGTTCATACACTATTATGGAGCTAGAAAGTTACAAAAACGTCTTCCTGGAAGTATAAAAGTGTTCTATAATATGAAAAAATCCTTAAACAATCAATGAAGAGTGAATAAATAAAACTAGAAAACATTCTAGAATTAAATAAAGAAAACTCGTGATTATGTTTACGAAATAGTTTGTTTTGTTCACGATGAGCATTTTTCGACAGTACTTACTTACTAGCCAACGCCTACCCTTGCCTGTTGAGCCATTTGGTGACGCGCTGACCAGTAGAGACGAGCTGCCCGGTATACTTCTTCTTCTTCTTGATTGGAATGGTTAAGTGCCGGACATGCAGCGAGATGATCTGTGTCCATTATAGTGTAGCCACAAGTTCACAATGTGGTGTTGGGAGAACTTTGATGCGATTTAGATGGGCTGCCAGGTAATCATGGCCTGTTTTCATGCGGAATGCAGCAACAGCAACAGCTCGCGGGAGATCGTCTCTAACAGGCCCAGCGGTGACAAGGCTTTCCCATTTTTACCAGCTGCTTCTTGGGTTAGATGCTGTCTGACTCACTTCTCTGTTGCAGCACTTATTTACAGTTTAGAAGATTTTAGAGGTGGTTGGCACCCAGGTTGCTGAAGTGTAGTCTCTTTCCTTGCTAGTTTGTCAGCTCTTTCATTTCCGAACATGTTGACATGCCTGGGGATCCATTGGAGTTTGATAAGCCATCCTTTTTGTCCGAGTGTATGTAGAATTCGTCGGCACTCTAGTGTTCTTGGGCAATCTGTTTCTGTTATTTGATACGTCCATAATAGCTGCCTGGGAATCAACCAAAAAACTGTGTTTATAGGCTGGTTGATCTGCTCTAGGTCCTTAGCCGCGGCCAAGACTGCAGCAACTTCACCGTCGTAATTGCTGAGAGGTGCACCCATTTGGAGAAAACCTTCAAATAGTCAACAAAAGTAGCCTGCTCCTGTTTTCCCTGTTCGTGGTATCGAGGATCCATCGGTGTATATGTGAAGCCATTTATTCAGAGGATAGTCTTCGGCTATGATTTGATTTGGTGCTATTTCTAACTCAATGGGTAGCGATTTCTGTTTTGTAAGCTGGTGGTTTCTTAGTTGAAACTTAGCTTCCGGAAGTTGGTTGAAAAACTCGTTGTGATTGAGGAGTGGAAGTGGTTGAGAGAGGGGGATCTCGTACTTAGTTGTAAGCTCTTTAGACACTGCAATGGGAGTTTTTGTATTTTAAGCCTAGAGAAAGGTTGTTTATAGTTATCCCATTTGTCTTTGTAAACGCGCTTGTTTCTTTTCCAGAATTTAAGTGCAGTTTTTTCTCTGTGGACCTGAAGTGGTTGGATATTAGTCTGTGCTCCCATTGCCGCTATGGGGGTTGATTTTGGGGCTCCAGTTATGGTTCTCAGGGCAGTGTTTCCTTCGATTTCAAGCTTCCTTGCTGTCGCAGAGCTAGCTGTAACCGTAACTTCGCTGCCGTTAATACGGGCCTAACGTGGGTCTTGTAGGTTGTTGTAAGCACATCTTGGGAAGCACCCCACATTGTCGCAGTCAATCTTTTAAGGAGTCTTGTTGTTTCTGAAGCTCTTTGTGCGCAATTTTGTATGTGGGATTTCCAGGAGAGACGTCGGTCAAAGGTGATTCCTAGGTATGAGGATAGGTCACTTTCATTCAGGGTTGAGTTCTGATATTTCAATGATAATTGTGGTGGCTTAGAGGATAGTGTGAAGAGTTGGAAAATGGTTTTTGTTGGATTTACTGTCATTGAGTTCACAGCCATCCATTGCTCGAGCTTCCTCAGTACCTGATTTAAACATTTTTCCAAAGTGGGGATAGAACCGCTGGTTGCCCATATTAGGAGATCATCGGCATTTAGGAGTGCTTCTGCTCCAGGTATTTCTTTGACTGCCTCTAGAAGATCATTGATCATTATATTAAACAAGGCACTGCTGAGGGCAGCCCCCTAGCCTTTGACCTTGTCTTTGTAAGCGAAATTTTGAGGTTACGTTAGAGAAACGAATCCGTAATTGTCGCTGTGAAAGGAAGGATTTCATCCATCTGAACATATTCCCGGTCACACCGTACATTGCAAGTTTGTGAATGAGCATTGGTCTCCATAAGGTATCGTAGGCAGCTTTTAGATCGACCAAACTTGCAAGTGTTGACATCTTCCTGTGATATCCATCTTTAACATGTTGGGTGAAATTTAGTACGTGGTCCATTGTACCTCTGTTATTTCGAAAGCCAGCTTGTCCGCTGTTTATGATTCCGTAGGTTTTCTGTGAATACGCCGAGTCTTTTCCCAATCATTTTTTCAGCTACTTTGCTGACGACACTTGTTAACGATATTGGACGGTAGCTATCGGCTTGATTTGGGGATTTAACTTTCTTGGGGATCGGGATTATTTCAGCCTTTCTCCACTGGTGGGGGACATGAGTTGTCCAGGTAAGGTTAATGGCTGCAAGGATGGTTTCTTTGCCAGTGCTGCAGAGGCTCCTTAAAAATTCGGGAAATATTCCATCGATGCCAACACATTTAGAGTTCTTCGGGAGTGCGAGAGCGAGTTCGAGCTCTTCAATAGTGAAGTTGTCCGTGAATAACTCACATAGTTTAGGATGAAGGCAGGAACTTGAAGGTTTTTCTGTAAGGGATATGCCAGCAACTCTGTCTCCTTTTACGTGACTGATTTTCACATTATGCTTCCACAGTGCATTGCTGATGTCCAATGGTTTGTTAATGTTTTGTTCCCACATTTTAATGGGTGCTGGGCGGCTTGGCTTTGATTATTGTTCAGTCGGGAAACGTAGCGATGTGCTTTAGAGCCATCCTTTCTGAAATCAAACTTCGTAATAAGGTTTTTAAAGGCAGAGCGTTTGGACAGTTTGATTTCGCGCCTCAATATAGCTGGGCTCCTCTTCAAGTTGATTAGATCGTTTAAAGACCTGGTCGCCTCTGCTTTGCGGCGCTTTGCATTTCTGCCCCTTTTTAGATTGGTTAGAGTGGTATTCCAGAAAGGTTTGAATTTTTTATTGTGACCCCGTGGGATGGATTTAGAAGCACACTCCAAGGTAACTTTGTTTATAGAAGATATTGTGTCTTCAGGGGAATCTGTTACTATAGACGAGGGAAGAGCAGCATTTGTTATGCTGTCAGTTGGCTTTCTTAGAATTTCAGCGTGGAGCTCGGCTGCTTTGGACTACTATCTTTTCTGCACGGATTCTGGTAAGAACAGCTCTATGGCCGCAGCCTTCTGCATTCTCCAAAAGCTTAATTAAAGCCTTTTCTGTGATATGTGGATGTGTTATAACAAGGTCAAGTCTGGAAGTTTAGCATCATTTAAGCCTCCGGCATTCCAATATAAAATTCGGAGGCTGTCGTCAAAGCTCTTAGAAGAGCTGATTTGTGTAAGGTCTCTAGAAATCATTTTGTCTGCGCGTTGCATTTTTCGACAGTTACATTTTTTATAAACATTTTTAACGTTTCCAGATTTAGTAATTAAATACGCGACATTTTAACTACTGAAATGTAAGCTTGAAATATTCTTACATATTAACAATGAATTCTTGCTAATGTTGAATCTTCGGAGGCGTTGTGTGTTTGCAGTGGGTGGATGAAGAAGGGAGAGCGGTGAAGGATATCCTGGAATGAATCATTTTCATTTGGGGGCGATCTATCAAAATAACAGTATGGAGGTTAAGAATGGGATGAGCAAATCGTTAGGAATAAGGTACATAATACTGATTAGAGTGGAATATGCGAGAGACTGATATTAATTTCCTGTATAGTTTATATATATATATATTTATAGGAAAGTTATATTAAAATACTTAGGTTAGGTTAATGGTTGGATTAGGTCAAGTCAATTTAGGATAAATGGTTAGGAAAAATAACTACCCAGAATAGTTAATAAATAAATACGTTACAAGCTACACGTTGTAAGAAGTGATTTTGAGAAAGGAATGAACCAAAAAATTAAGAGGGTGAAGAAATGGGCTTAATGAACGCTGGTACTAAGTTATGGGAGATACGTATGGGAAGATCCATATATTTATTCTTTATAAATAACGGATAGAACGTTAGGGCGTTACATATTCAAATAAAATTCACACCTTAATAAATCTTATTAACAAATATACCAGGACAAACATTGCTTGATCAAGTTGATTATGTTTCCACTACAGATACTGGTAGCGCGTAATTATATTTCCCTTTAGGTTATTGTGAGCTGTAAAAACCCATTGGAAATAAATGAAGTCTCTTCTCGACTTTATTTCTCCCATGATGGAAAAACGACCCTCATTTCCAATAACGAGTGTGAATGTACTGTTTGTAATTGCTACGGATGCTTTAGGCGCAGAGTTTGGGGTAGTTGACAGCGCCCGCCGCCCATGGGTCCGCAGGTTATTTGTGGATATTTTACCCTTTATTGCACGACTACAGAGAGAAGCTGAAAAAATAATTGACATTACATAATCTTGACAATGTTGTACAAGGTTAATAAATTACAAACATCTAATATGAATTAGCTGATTCCTTTCGTACGTTCCTGACACAGGATTAAAAATACATTTCACAACGTACATACATTTCTTGTATTATTAAATACAAGAGTACATAATACAAGAGTATTATGTACAATACAATTGTACTTATACAATTGGAGTAAACTGTATAAAGGCTTACTTCATACGATAATCGCTGGTACAACCTTTACGTAGTTTTCACTAACACAGAATTTACTGTTTTATTATATTAAACAGTAATGCATAATATTAAAGCCGTCCTTGAAGCAACTCCCGGACACTCGATGTCGCCATAGGAGATATCTTGGGCTGGTTATGCACTCTGAAATGTATCCAACTGCAACGCGATACAGGAAGTGTTTCCCGTGATTGCAAGGAGTAACCATGAAAAAGAGAAAGAAGAGGGTTACAAAACAAATTTAAGAAAGTCCAAAAACAATAAGGAAAACCTAATTGAAAAAAGACGTTCAGTATGGAAAAATGTAACAGTTCTGAAAAATAATAATTAGATACAAGTAGAACCATTATCACTAGAGAAGAGACAAAACCGGATCAAGTGAGGTCCACAGGTCAAAGGAACCAAAACAACACAAACTAATGAAGAAACACAGAACTGAGAAGTAGGAGAATATAGTTAAGGAGATTTCACAGATTGGTTGAGGAAATGAGAGGTAATAGAGGTAATGAGAGGTAAATTCGTCACGATCATTCTTCTTCATTCTTCAAATTGAAAACAATAATAAATAAACTCGATGAATGTAAAAGAGGGAAATAGCTTAAAATAATCATGTATGGGTAGAAGTAAATAAAAAAAAGGAAAAAGTAGATCGAAAAGGGTTAAGAATATTCAATTTAAAACTATTATAAGAAAAATGAAAAAGCTAATAACTTTATTGATAAGTAGTAGTAATATGCGGTAAAACAATTTTTTTAACATAAATAAGAATATTAAAAGCTATAGGTATTCGCAATAATCCATCGGCTAGGCTAGAACATTAGAGCAACGAGCATTATATGTATATATTCCACCCTAGCAAACGTCCCCTTTTACAATCTTCATAGATAATTCCTTCTCTGCAATATTTATCTATAAAATGAAAAATGTATTTTTAACATAAACAAATTGCGAGTAATAAATTCTTATCATCCCCATCCCCTATTCTAAATAGATAAAACCGGCAATGTATCAAATTGAATTTTATTCCTCACTCACGATCGTAGATACAGCCTACAGACGGATTACCCCTGACGGCCAATATTATTTGTTTCCTCTACTCAAATACATCACCGAAGTAAAGGCGTTCTTATCTTGGGCTGTCTCCTTGGAATTTCAATTTTGTTTTATCAGAGAGGCAGCGGTTTTCACCCTCTTCATCCCCGCTGCGATCTTGTTGTTTACAAACTAGTAGCCCTATTGCATTCTTGAGCCGTCGATAGAAGCTTTGTTATACGCGAGTATTGGCTATCGATTGTTTCATGAAAATAGCACAAGTCAACAGTGTTTATCGATTAGGATATAAGTAAGGTTAACGGATGGCTTAATTGTACTAACTCGGTTGTATGTTTTTGTAAAACGATTAGCCAGTACGATTGTAATTGCCTAGGGAGGTTAGGAAAGGATTTTAAGTAAAGGTAGGATAAAAATCAGGACATAAACCTTTCCGCCCCAGGATATTATGGGATCCAGTATGTAGGGTCGTGGATCGGAAGTAGGTCTAATCTTTCTAGGAGACATAAAGAGTATTCTACTAGCTACACCTGTAAACATAGGATAAAGAAGTGGGATGAAATCAGGCAGTACTAAGCAAATAACATAATGATACCCTGGTACTGGGAATACGAGAAACGTATGACGTCACACGCTTCAACCGGGTTTACACTTTTCAATCGAAAAGAAACTGTATTTATACATGGATTGTTTTTGTAGTTTCAATATAATGGGTTAGTATGACTACTATCGACTATGAAGAACAGAAGTTAAGATTAATGTGGGTAGGAACATTAAACTCACTGGTATAGGATATGAGAAGATCATGCCGTTACGTACACAGGGTTGCGTTCATTACTTAAAGTTAATATCAGTAAAAGTTAAATATCAGAAAAAATAATTTAAAGAAAATAATTATTCGATAAATAGCTTTGTAAGACCTTTGGGGACTAGCTATTTTCGAATTTAAGGTAGTTATTTCTAATTTAAACATTATTTTTCACTGTAAAATTAACTTTATTTATATTTATACTTTATAATTAAACTAGGAGTGCTAGAAACTTTAATTTTTATACCGGAATGTGTTAGTGCCAATACTTTGAAACCTGACTAAAGAAATTTCTGGTAAACCCAAGCAACAGATGTTCGCCCGCACTATTGAGACCTAAGAAAAATCTTTTGTTTTAGTCACATGCCTGGCCCAAAAATAATACATATGAAAAAAATTAAAATGTCTATTTCGAGAGTGTTAGTATCAACTGCTGCGCCTTAAAGTACTAAAAAGTGGCCAATCAAAACTGCAGTTGCCATTGTTGAATATTTCTTTGGTGCTGCCTGATAAAAACGGGATTTTATAACCGAAGTGGAGATGTAATTACATTTATGGAGTGAAAGGGGTTTGGCATCCGTTGCATTACTCCAGTGAGATTAGGGTAACAACTCATCAGTATTTATACGCGTGTGTCGATGAAATAGAGTGCCACTGATGATGCCGTATAAATTTATGAAACTTTCTGAACTCTCACTTTCTCTCTTGTTTTCATACCTTCCTTCTCTATTATAAACTATAGTATTGGTTTTTAAATGTGATAAAAATACTCAATACAGATGCCCTTCTAAGCCAACACTATCTTCTGAGGGCAACAATGAAACCCACACTGAATGAAAATCATGGAATGGGATAAATGCGGCAACGGAGAAAATAAATGTAAAACTACCATAATTGGAAGGTAGCGAAGGAGTTATTATAAGAGTTTTTCTTGAAATGAAAGAAACAACATTGAACAAATTAGATGTAGAGAACTTCATATATTTCTTTTTTCCTTATAATTTAGAATATGACAAGAATAGAAGGTTACAAACACAGACACTTGTCATTTTTAAAACACTAACATAAAATACAATAACTAATGTTAAACTACATAAAGTTGTGCCACGCACATTTTGAATGTTGGTTAAAAAGAAGATTTACAACTCCTGAACAAATTGTAATGTACAACACACTGTAACTAACTACAAAGAGAACTCGTTTAAAAAAAACTGTTGAATCGAAACGAACTTTTGTCCCCGTAACCACGCAGTATCGTGTATAGTTAGAAGAACGTTCAGTATATTGTAGAACAAACATGCCTCATTCAGAGAGTATGTGTAAATGTTACATTATATCGCGATGAGTTGCAGTATATTTCTAATTGGTTAATCAAGAACTGAACGTTTTTACAATTAACTTTTAGTCCCTTGTAGTCGACCATCAGTAATTTAGCTAAAAAATATAGCATTGCATTTGCATTTCATCTCGATACATTACTGTCTAATGTTAAAATATTTCAAAATAATAAATATTATTAACTAATATTCAATTTATTGAGAAAATATCGTGATGTAAAATTTAAAATAACACGTCAATTTATTTTCAATGTTTTTAAAATATTAATGCAACTTTAAAATATGAATGAAGCACTATTTATATAAACATTTTATGTAAGACTTTATTGTACTTGTATTAAATGCGTACTTGGAGAAAACGTCCTCTAAAAATGTGCCTTATTTATAGGCTAATAAAAAAATTACCAAGTGAACGTCAGAATGGAATACTTTATTTCAAATGTAGCTAATAGAGGTTTAAATATGATCAAGTTAATAATAAAATAATTCTTGAATTTTGTAGTCCATTACGTTTGGTGAATCTTATTAATCACTTAAACAATAGTTTATGAATATCCGAACTTTATATTTAATAAATTTATTAAAACTTGTGTCTCAGACACTGGTAAAGATCGGCACATAGCGATCGAAAACGTACTGTATCAGTAAGTTTTAATAAATTTACTAAATTTAAAGTTCGGATAGTCATAAACTATTGTTGAAGTGGTTAATAAAATAATATAGTTAATTAAAAACCTTCGTTAATTGTTGACATATTTACTGAATACAAATTTTATCTAACGAATTTTAAAGAGATCCGTTCCTAAAACTGTCAGCCTAAGAAAGTTTTTATTTCAAGAACTGAAATAAAGATATATAATTCATTATCATATTGAACTAATTAGAACTATGATTAATTGAAATAGATTAGATTTAGCCAATGCCTTTTCTTGCCAATAAAGCCATTCGACGACGAGCCTCCCAGTACTGGCTAGACGTGGTTGGTCGATCTGAATGCAAATATTTACAGAAACGCAGGTGGTCTCCATCCATCCGACCATCATGGCAAAGTGGGCAGGTGTCGGTATCTGCCAGGCCTTTGGGATGCAGGCGAGCCTGAAGTTAGTCATGTCCAGTGCACAAGCGGAACTCTGCCACAGCTCTCGCTCTTGGCAGATTGTTAGGGAGTGGGTCTTTAAAAAAGGGTCTCACACCTTTTTCCCTTAAAGTCATTTTCGTGATAACCCTTCACCAGCGCTCCAACCTTAGCCTCTATTATGGCCCTTGCCGTGAACAGAGTCGTAAGGATAAAAGGTTCCTCTACGCTGGTTCCTTATTTCGCCAATATGTCCGCCTTTTCGTTTCCACTGATACCGACATGGCTTGGCATTCATTGTAGGTGTACAATCCACCCCTCCATGGTTATTTTGTAGATAGCTCTTCTCCCTTTGATGGCTCTGCTACAGAGATTCATTGAAATATAAATCAATATATTTATAAAATGACACAAAATATTGAATAATAACATTTTAATAATTGTAAAATAAATAAAGTAACATAACCTACGTTAAAAAAAACTGTTCAACAAGGTAACCTACAACATAAAACCAGCTGTTATATGAAATCATATATCATTTAATTTTAAATAAGATAGTGGCATATAGCACATATAAATAATTATATGACCCTCTTAGATTGTGACACAAAATAGAAGATTTGTACAATTTTTCTGTCCAGGCGCGCTAAAAGTAGTAATCACTTTAAAAAAACATAAAATATAATTTTATTAGGTTTCTATTAATGGATTTACCATCAGAGTATTTCTTCATTAAGTTATTTTTAAAAGAAAATGCCCCAACAGGTTCTAAGCCCATTTACTTTAATTGTAGTCTGTTACGTATAAAGGTAAAGCACTTTCCAAAACCAATTCGTATCTTAACGGCCCAGAAGAATTCGGAAACAGTAATGACCTCTCGGACCCAACTGTCTGCTTCTAGGAAACAGACAAGAAGCTGATATGTTTCTGAAACCCTAGAACGAAGTTAAAACATTAACTGATATGTTTATGTTGCTATTTACATTAAGGAAATGACTCAAGGAAATAAATAGATGATATCTTAAGAAAAAAATGTCGGTGATGTTATAACGGGCTCGGACACAAAGCTTCTGTGATTGCCGAGGTATTTCTATTGCGCGCTGTAAAGTTGGTCGAGGCGACAAGCGCTTTTATTTCTGTTTTATCGTAAACGACATTTCTGTCTGAGCCCACTCAACGTTTTCTTAGAATCCGTTTCTGGGACTCTCCCTTTCCCAGCTTAACATTCGTTAAGCTCTTGCAATCGGCTTACCTGAAATATTCGATTGCTTTACTAGTTTTATATTTGTAATATTTAATATAAATGTTACTGTATAATTCGGTATATTTGTAGGTTAGGTTTTATCATCATGAATTAGTAAATATAAGGATCTTATAAGAAACGTTCTCTCTGAGTTTTTCCCTTTGAGTTTGGGGCATCGGTTTTACCAATATTTGTTGGTAAATGTTGCTTTGGAAATAAAACAATGAGGATTTCTTATTTATTTTTCTTGCTATCACTAACGCATCCATTAAGGCTGTATTATGATTGAGTTAGGTTAGGTAACATTTGCCTTGTCTTGGAGGTAAAACCAAAGATTTATGGATTTAAGTTAGGTTTAGCTAGATAACGTTTGGTTATTTTAGATTAAACTGGAGTTAGGTTGGATTAGGTTTAGATATATAACGCTTGTTTTGTTATTTAGGTTAAACCAAAGATTTCTGGAGTTAAGTTGGAATAGGTTTATCTAGATAACACTTGTTTTGTTATTTTAGGTAAAACTAATTATTTCTGAAGATAGGTTAGATTAGGTTTACCTAGATAACATTTGTTTTGTTATTTTAGGTTAAACCAAAGATTTATGGAGTTAGGTAACATTTGCCTTGTCTTTGTGGGAAAACCAAAGATTTATGGAGTTAGGTTAGGCTAGGTAATATTTGCCTCGTCTTTGGAGTAAAACCAAAGATTTATGGAGTTAGGTTAGGCTAGGTAATATTTGCTTCGTCTTTGGAGTAAAACCAAAGATTTATGGGGTTAGGTTAGGCTAGGTAATATTTGCCTCGTCTTTGGAGTAAAACCAAAGATTTATGGAGTTAGGTTAGGCTAGGTAATATTTGCCTCGTCTTTGGGGTAAAACCAAAGATTTATGGGGTTAGGTTAGGCTAGGTAATATTTGCCTCGTCTTTGGAGTAAAACCAAAGATTTATGGGGTTAGGTTAGGCTAGGTAATATTTGCCTCGTCTTTGGAGTAAAACCAAAGATTTATGGAGTTAGGTTAGGCTAGGTAATATTTGCCTCGTCTTTGGGGTAAAACCAAAGATTTACGGGGTTAGGTTAGGTAACATTTGCCTTGTCTTTGTGGGAAAACCAAAGATTTATGGAGTTAGGTTAGGCTAGGTAATATTTGCCTCGTCTTTGGGGTACAACCAAAGATTTATGGGGTTAGGTTAGGTAACATTTGCCTTGTCTTTAGAGTAACACCAAAGATTTATAGAGTTAGGTTAGGTAACACTTGCCTTGTCTTTGGGGTAAAATCTAAGATATGTGGAGTTAGTTTAGGTTAGGTAACATTTGCTTTGTCTTTGGGGTAAAACTAAAGATATGTTGAGTTAGGTTAGGTTAGGTAACATTAACATGTGCCTTGACCAAATATTTATGGAGTTAGGTTAGGTTAGGCAACATTTGCCTTGTCTTTGTGGTAAAACTAAAGATATGTGGAGTTAGGTTAGGTAACACTTGCCTTGACCAAAAATGTATGGAGTAAAGAGTAAGCCTTTTTCAGGAAACATACCCTGCTCACTAGAACTTTTCCCTCACCTCTTGCTGCCTAGAAACATTTTGACCTTCACCTTAATCTCACCTTTATTTTTCACACTGGTGTATGATGAGATCGGATTAACTTTAACAATGCTTCGTGATAAGACCCAGTTATTTGTCACAATCCCAATAGAAAAGTTAGGTTTATTTTTACACAGTAATATGATGAGATCGGATTGTGATAAGATCTGGTGATTTTTCATATTACCAAGTGATGGGCTTGGATTACTTTTCATAGTTTCATGCAATAGGCTCAGATTAATTTTCACAATGCCATTTTATAAGTTAGGATTACTTTTCATAAATGCCATGTGATAAGCTAGGATTATTTTTCATAGTATCACGTGATGAGCTAGGATTATTTTTCATAATGCCACGTGATAAGTTGGGAATACTTTTCATAAATGCCAGGTGATAAGCTAGGATTACTTTTCATAATCCCATGTGATAAGCTCGGATTCTGTTTCATAATCTTACGTGATAAGCTAGGATTACTTTTAATAATGCCATGTAATAAACACGGATAACGTTTCATATTGCTATGTGATAAGATCAGATAACTTTTCATAATGCTACGAGAAAGGCTAGGATTAGTTTTGATAACGCCATGTAATAAACTAGGATTACTTTTCATAATGGCACGGGATAAGCTGGGATTACTTTTCATAATGCTATGTAATAAGCTCGGATTATTTTACATAATGCTATGTGATAAAATTGGATTCCGTCTCATAATTCCACGTGATAAGCTAGGATTACTTTTCACAATGCCATGTAATAAGCTAGGTTTACTTTTATAATGCCTTTTGATAAGCTCAGATAACGTTTCATAATGCCATGTGATAAACTAGGATTACTTTTTATAATGCAATGTGATAAGCTAGGATTACTTTTCATAATGCAATGTGATAAGCTAGAATTACTTTTCACAATGCCATGTAATAAGCAAGGGTTACTTTTTATAATGCCTTTTGATAAGCTCAGATAACGTTTCATAATGCCATGTGATAAGCTAGGATTACTTTTTATAATGCAATGTGATAAGCTAGGATTACTTTTTATAATGCAATGTGATAAGCTAGGATTACTTTTTATAATTCCATGTGATAAGCTCGGATTCCGTCTCATAATCCCACGTGATAAGGTAGGACTACTTTTCGTAATGCCATGCAATAAGCTGGGATTACTTTTCATAATGCAATGTGATAAGCTAGGATTACTTTTTATAATTCCATTTGATAAGCTAGGTTTACTTTTTATAATGCCTTTTGATAAGCTCAGATAACGTTTCATAATGTCATGTGATAAGCTAGGATTACTTTTTATAATGCAATGTGATAAGCTAGGATTACTTTTTATAATGCAATGTGATAAGCTAGGTGATAAGCAATGTGATAAGGATTACTTTTCATATTTCCATGTGATAAGCTCTGATTCCGTCTCATAATCCCACGTGATAAGCTAGGATTACTTTTCATAATGCCTTGCAATAAGCTCGGATTACTTTTCATAATGCAATGTGATAAGCTATGATTAGGCTATCTTTCATAATGTCATGTGATAAGATTGGATTCCGTCTCATAATTCCACGTGATAAGCTAGGATTACTTTTCATAATGTCGTGTAATAAGCTAGGTTTACTTTTCACACTGCCTTTTGATAAGCTCAGATAACGTTTCATATTGCCATGTGATAAGCTAGGATTACTTTTCATAATGTCATGTAATAAGCTAGGATTACTTTTCATAATCCCATGTGATAAGCTCTGATTCCGTCTCATAATCCTACGTGATAAGCTAGGATTACTTTTCATAATGCCTTTTGATAAGCTCAGATAACGTTTCATAATGCCATGTGATAAGCTAGGTTTACTTTTCACAATGCCTTTTGATAAGATCAGATAACGTTTCATAATGCCATGTGATGAGGTATTATTACTTTTTATAATGCAATGTGATAAGCTAGGATTACTTTTCATAATCCCATGTGATAAGCTCTAATTCCGTCTCATAATCCCACGTGATAAGCTAGGATTACTTTTCATAATGCCATGCAATAAACTCGGATTACTTTTCATAATGCTACTTGATAATCTCGTATTCCGTTTCATAATCCCACGTGATAAGCTACGATTACTTTTCATAATCCCATGTAATATGCTCAGATTGCTTTTCACAATGCTATGTGATAATCTCGGGTTGTGTTTCATGAAGTCATGAGATAAGCTCGGAATACTTTTGACACTATTAAGTAATAAAATTGTGTTATTTTTCATAATGCGACGTAATGAAACCGGATTAATTTTCACATTGCCATGTGGCCTGATAGGATTATTTTTCACGTTGTCATGTTATAAAATAGGTTCATTTTACACTTAGTCAAGTGTTAGAAGCGTTTTTACGGTGTTATTTTCTTCTCGAATAAAATATTTTTAGTTTTTCATGAAGGTACTGAAGCAAGATGATTACCTAAAATGATCTTACTTTAGATGGCATAATGTGATAACTTGTGGTGCAAAGTGTCATCATCGCAAATTGTACAAGCTAATTCTAAAGGCAAGAATGGGCAGGCGCACAAAAGGCTAGGCAATAAACGTCCTCACGAGGATTGGATTTATCATGGAAGCGGCGCAGTTTATCGAGACACGAAAGCCGAGGGGCCGCCGCCGAGGATTAATGACGTGCGGACGCGAGAGGCGGAGTACAGTCATCGCCACGCGCTCAATCTGTCCCCGTTCACAGGAACACAACGCCGTCACATCAGGGCTAATTTCGTCATACGATTTGATGACGTCTGCATGTGAACTGTACTCGCTTCACGTCATTATTTCTTCGCCGCAGTCCTATTTCCTTCAAAACAGCTGCAGCTCGTTTGTCGTCGACATTCTTCCGCATCCCTTTTCCCTCCCTAATTTGTTTCTGCCACTTGGCACTAATTCCCCTATCTTTCTATCCGTCACATATGTTTAATCAAAAACGTAATACGTTTCACGTGAGTTTAAGTCCACATGTTCCCTAAGGAGGAACAGGACTTGGCCGTTATTGACCTGTCAATGAATATTAAATCTTCAGAAGAAGGGAAAGAAGGGCGCATAGGGATATTAATCGTGAAAATGAACAATTTAAATTCATTTAGATCTAGGTTTTCTATAACTATCCATTTTTAATAACCAAATCAATTTCTAGATAGGCCTCCCCGCTTAGAGAGTGGGTTCCCAAACTTGGGGACGTGAAGGCTAGACAAAGGGGGGCGCTAGACCAGTTGGAAAATAGTAAGATAAATTCTCATTTATTAAAATTTAGGTACAAAATTTATCAAAATTTAAAACTAAATTTACGCGTCAGATTTTGTTTTACATAGGTAATTTTATTTGACCATGATGTTAAATAAATTTAAATGAAATTTTGCATTTATAATTAAATATAAGTAAAGGTAGTGCAAATTTTATACACTTGAATTTAAACCAACATGACAGGTTAAAAAAAAAAATAGTACAGAAGTGTCGCGAAACGAATGTTTGTCGTCCAATGTGGCAACAGCGCAACAATGGTCAAATCTTCATTTTGGATGAAACACTTAAAAGTGTATCACAGGCAGCTCTTCGTATATACTTGCCTTTTTCAAGCACGTACTTGAGCGAAAAACTATTTTCAGTGCTTCTTGCATTTAAAACAAACTTGATGTTTCTAATTACTTGCGATGTCCCTCTAACTAAAATACAACCTCAAATAGGCAAGCGAGTGAAAAAACTTCTAGCTCATCCATATCGCTGACAGGTTTCTCTTATCAGTTAAATTTACCTAGTGAATTACATTTTCATATTTTATATCATGTTTCTTGTGAAAGAATGTACAAATAAATAAATTGTTTTCAATATGTGTGTGTGTGTATATATATATAATATTTGTTTCTTTCTCATATTCCCATAACATATATTTATAGTGTAAAGTGGAGGGGGCATGGAAGACTTTTATTTCAAGAAGAGGGGGCGTGGTACCAAAACGTTTGCGAACCCCTGACTTAGACGATATGATTAAATATTCTATAAACCTATATTTCTATAAAAAGTAAACCCAACATGGCTTATTATTTAGATATTTTCTTGTAGACATCTGTTGCAAACCTTCGGGCCAGGTCCTGCGACATGGATTTCAAACATGTTCTACCAGTATGCTGGATTTGAAGCATGTATTAATGATAAATAAGAAATATTTTATCAACGATTGAAAATTTGAACATTATATACATGAATAGAGAAATTGTGAAGAAATTGTGTGATTAGGAATTGAATATAAATACCTATTTTTTAACACGACTTCAGTAAATTGGAAAGGATGATAGATCTTGCACACGGGAAACATGATCCTCCCCTGCCTTCCATAGTTACCTCCTCATCTCCAATATAGTGTAACGTGTATAGATCTCAATAAACACCTGTGAAGAGTAGTTAGGCCCTACATTTCACGCTATGCAATTTAGGAGGTTTCATATTCTCCTGTTAAATATGTCACTTCTAAAATGATTTTTTCTTACACCTTATTACACTGGATTGAATGACACGCCAAGTTAACAATAACTTATCCCTCCAACATTTTTAACAGGCTATTAGAGCTCACACACCTGTATGGGTGTATTATCTACAATGCTTTATTTCGACCTACATACTATTTGTTAAATTGTCGGGACCATAAATGCTGGTTAAAACTTAAATAAATGGTCGTCTTGGAAACATAACCTTACTTTACAAACATAGTAATTTATAAAATAGTTATTTAGTAATAACATTAGTAAGTAGTAATAATTTCCTTACCATTAATATCAACACACATGTCTTACAATATTTACAAAGTATCCACTTAGGGTTTGGGATTTGGTTATAAAATAAATTAAATTTTAGTTTGATACATTAAAAAAAAATTTCTAAGCTTAAACCAGCCTTTACTTGACTCCATTGGCCTACTTGTTACAAAAAGTAGTCTGTAACGGGCAGTATATACGTTGTCTTAGTCACGATGGCAGTAACGCAATCCAGTAGTATCAAGACACGATTCTTTTTAATATTTTGTTTAAAAAAAAGTACCACAATAATCGTAGTAATTAAATTTTACTTCTAAACTTTTTAATATAGATTTATATATATATATAACTTGTTCAAATTTTCAGTCGTTAATAGAATATTTTCTATTCAGTTTCCAAACTTCAAATACATTCTTTAAAACTTGTACTGGATGACATTTGATGTTTATACAGTTTTTTCAAATATTATTTCAATAATTAAAATTAATTAAATAACATCAATAAATAATTTCGCTTTTTATTTTGCCACCTAATATTGGGGTACGGTCATATGTATATACATGTTTATATTAATTATAGTTATTTAATAAAGAGTAACTCAAATAATTTTTATTTTGTTTTTGACCTAAGTAGCTATTGACTTATATTTTTAAAATATATGATTTCAAATCTGTTGAACCATTTATGGTGTCCGAGTCTTTAAATCACCTGTTCCTGCTTCCGAATGTACCTAAATAGCTCTACTTGTAACCCGAATATATAGAGGCTAAGTGTTGCATGTAACCCAAATTTACACATACTAAGTTTTACATGTAACCCGAATCTATACGGGTCAAGTGTTACATGTAACCCGAATGTACACATACTAAGTTTTACATGTAGCCCGAATGTATAGAGGCTAAGTGTTGCATGTAAACCGAATGTACACATACTAAGTGTTACATGTAGCCCGAATGTGTAGAAGCTAGGTGTTACATGTAGCCCGAATGTACACGCGCTAGGAGTTACATGTACCCCAAATGTACACATACTAAGTGTTACATGTAGCCCGAATGTATAGAAGCTAGGTGTTACATGTAGCCCGAATTACAAGCACTAGGAGTTACATGTACCCCAAATTTACACAGACTAAGTGTTACATGTAGCCCGAATGTATAGAAGCTAAGTGTGACATGTAGCCCGAATGTACACGCACTAGGAGTTACATGTAACTCGAATGTACACAGACTAAGTGTTACATGTAGCCCGAATGTATAGAAGCTAATTATGACATGTAGTCCGAATGTACACGCACTAGGAGTTACATGTAACCCAAATGTACACAGACTAAGTGTTACATGTAGCCCGAATGTTTAGAAGCTAGGTGTTACATGTAGCCCGAATGTACACGCACTAGGAGTTACATGTAACTCGAATGTACACAGACTAAGTGTTACATGTAGCCCGAATGTATAGAAGCTAGGTGTTACATGTAGCCCGAATGTACACGCACTAGGAGTTACATGTAACTCGAATGTACACAGACTAAGTGTTACATGTAGCCCGAATGTATAGAAGCTAATTATGACATGTAGCCCGAATGTACACGCACTAGGAGTTACATGTAACCCAAATGTACACAGACTAAGTGTTACATGTAGCCCGAATGTATAGAAGCTAGGTGTTACATGTAGCCCGAATGTACACGCACTAGGAGTTACATGTAACTCGAATGTACACAGACTAAGTGTTACATGTAGCCCGAATGTATAGAAGCTAATTATGACATGTAGCCCGAATGTACACGCACTAGGAGTTACATGTAACCCAAATGTACACAGACTAAGTGTTACATGTAGCCCGAATGTATAGAAGCTAGGTGTTACATGTAGCCCGAATGCATACGCACTAGGAGTTACATGTAACCCAAATGTACACAGACTAAGTGTTACATGAAGCCCGAATGTAGAGAAGCTATGTGTGACATGTAGCCCGAATGTACACGCACTAGGAGTTACATGTAACCCGAATGTACACGAACTAAGTGTTATATGTAGCATCGGAATGTATAGAAGCTAAGTGTGACATGTAGCCCAAATATACACGCACAAGGAGTTACATGTAACCCAAATGTACACAGACTAAGTGTTACATGTAGCCCGAATGTATAGAAGCTAGGTGTTACATGTAGCCCGAATGTACACGCACTAGGAGTTACATGTAACCCGAATGTACACGAACTAAGTGTAATATGTAGCATCGGAATGTATAGAAGCTAAGTGTGACATGTAGCCCGAATATACACGCACAAGGAGTTACATGTAACCCAAATGTACACGGACTAAGTGTTATATGTAACACCGGAATGTATAGAGGTTAAGTGTTACATGCTGCCCGAATGTACACGGACTAAGTGTTACATGTAGCACCGGAATGTATAGAAGCTAAGTGTGACATGTAGCCGAATATACTCGCACAAGGAGTTACATGTGACCCAAATGTACACGGTCTAAGTGTTATATGTAGCACCGGAATGTATAGAGGTTAAGTGTTACATGCTGCCCGAATGTACACGGACTAAGTGTTACATGTAGCACCGGGCTAAGTGTGACATGTAGCCCGAAAGTACACATACTAAGTTTTACATGTAACCCGAATCTATACGGGTCAAGTGTTACATGTAACCCGAATGTACACATACTAAGTTTTACATGTAACCCGAATCTATACGGGTCAAGTGTTACATGTAACCCGAATGTACACATACTAAGTTTTACATGTAGCCCGAATGTATAGAGGCCAAGTGTTACATGTAACCTGAATGTACACATACTAAGTTTTACATGTAACCCGAATCTATACGGGTCAAGTGTTACATGTAACCCGAATGTACACATACTAAGTTTTACATGTAACCCGAATCTATACGGGTCAAGTGTTACATGTAACCCGAATGTACACATACTAAGTTTTACATGTAGCCCGAATGTATAGAGGCCAAGTGTTACATGTAACCCGAATGTACACATACTAAGTTTTACATGTAGCCCGAATGTATAGAGGCTAAGTGTTACATGTAACCCGAATGTACACATACTAAGTTTTACATGTAACCCGAATCTATACGGGTCAAGTGTTACATGTAACCCGAATGTACACATACTAAGTTTTACATGTAACCCGAATCTATACGGGTCAAGTGTTACATGTAACCCGAATGTACACATACTAAGTTTTACATGTAGCCCGAATGTATAGAGGCCAAGTGTTACATGTAACCCGAATGTACACATACTAAGTTTTACATGTAACCCTTATCTATACGGGTCAAGTGTTACTTTTAACCCGAATGTACACATACTAAGTTTTACATGTAACCGAATCTATACGGGTCAAGTGTTACATGGAACCCGAATGTACATTTACTAAATTTTACATGTAGCCCGAATGTATAGAGGCTAAGTGTTACATGTAGCCCGAATATACACGCACAAGGAGCTGCAAGTAACCCAAATGTACACGGACTAAGTGTTATATGTAACACCGGAATGTATAGAGGTTAAGTGTTACATGCTGCCCGAATGTACACGGACTAAGTGTTACATGTAGCACCGGAATGTATAGAAGCTAAGTGTGACATGTAGCCGAATATACTCGCACAAGGAGTTACGTGTGACCCAAATGTACACGGACTAAGTGTTATATGTAGCACCGGAATGTATAGAGGTTAAGTGTTACATGCTGCCCGAATGTACACGGACTAAGTGTTACATGTAGCACCGGGCTAAGTGTGACATGTAGCCCGAAAGTACACATACTAAGTTTTACATCTAACCCTAATCTATACGGGTCAAGTGTTACATGTAACCCGAATGTACACATACTAAGTTTTACATGTAACCCGAATCTATACGGGTCAAGTGTTACATGTAACCCGAATGTACACATACTAAGTTTTACATGTAGCCCGAATGTATAGAGGCCAAGTGTTACATGTAACCCGAATGTACACATACTAAGTTTTACATGTAACCCGAATCTATACGGGTCAAGTGTTACATGTAACCCGAATGTACACATACTAAGTTTTACATGTAACCCGAATCTATACGGGTCAAGTGTTACATGTAACCCGAATGTACACATACTAAGTTTTACATGTAGCCCGAATGTATAGAGGCCAAGTGTTACATGTAACCCGAATGTACACATACTAAGTTTTACATGTAGCCCGAATGTATAGAGGCTAAGTGTTACATGTAACCCGAATGTACACATACTAAGTTTTACATGTAACCCGTATCTATACGGGTCAAGTGTTACATGTAACCCGAATGTACACATACTAAGTTTTACATGTAACCCGAATCTATACGGGTCAAGTGTTACATGTAACCCGAATGTACACATACTAAGTTTTACATGTAACCCGAATCTATACGGGTCAAGTGTTACATGTAACCCGAATGTACACATACTAAGTTTTACATGTAGCCCGAATGTATAGAGGCCAAGTGTTACATGTAACCCGAATGTACACATACTAAGTTTTACATGTAACCCTTATCTATACGGGTCAAGTGTTACTTTTAACCCGAATGTACACATACTAAGTTTTACATGTAACCGAATCTATACGGGTCAAGTGTTACATGGAACCCGAATGTACATTTACTAAATTTTACATGTAGCCCGAATGTATAGAGGCTAAGTGTTACATGTAACCCGAATTTACACATACTAAGTATTACATGTAACCCGAATCTACACGGGTCAAGTGTTACATGTAACCCGAATGTACCCATACTAAGTTTTACATGTAGCCCGAATGTATAGAGGTTAAGTGTTACATGTAGCCCGAATGTACACGGATTAGGAGCTACATGTAACCCAAATGTACACGGAATAAGTGTTACATGTAGCCCGAATGTACACGCACTAGGAGTTACATGTAACCCAAATGTACACGGACTAAGTGTTATATATAGCACCGGAATGTATAGAGGTTAAGTGTTACATGTAGCCCGAATGTACACGCACTAGGAGTTACATGTAACCCAAATGTACACGAACTAAGTGTCATATGTAGCACCGGAATGTACGCGCAGTAGGGGTTACATGTAACCCAAATGTACACGGACTAAGTGTTATGTGTAGCACCGGAATGTATAGAAGCTAAGTGTTACATGTAGCCCAAATGTACACAAAATAAGTGTTACACGTATCCTGAATGTACACGGACTAAGTTTTACATGCAGAATAAGTGTTACATGTAACCCGAATGTGCACGAACTAAGTGTTACATGTAGCCTGTATGTTAGTAAATTTTTGTAAATCTTATACTAGTAAATCTTTTAGCTTTTACTAGTACATCTTTGTTGCTAGTACTTCTTGCCAACATGAGTTAGTCAATTTAAGCATTTTATAAGTAAGAGGTTATTTTCGAGCTTTTACGAACAGAGTTTGAAAAATGGTAATCTTTACCAATGGCGGTTGTAAATGCTGGTTTTGGGAAACAGTTTTAATGAAATACATATTTTTCAAAACCCTATATAATTCACCTAATCCTCACGAAACGAATCATTAATTATATTATTATATAGAAATAAACTATCAAGATAAAGTTAGGTTAGATTTCGTTTGGTTAGGTTAGGTTACGTTATATCATATCTGTTTGTCAATATTTACCGTGTCTCTGAGGTAAAATCTAAGATTTACGAAGTGTGTGTTAGTGACAGATCGAAATGACCAATGATCACGGAAGACGTTTACCATTAGGAGTTGGTAAATCTTAGGTATTAGAGGAAAATCTTGACGTTTACCAAAAGAATAGCTTTTATAGCGACGTATATTTAGAAACAATTGTGTAAAGAAAATACCGAAGTTGAATATTATTAGCGTTTAAATGAAAACATGGCGTTTAGAAACCCGTAATATTTCGCGCCAAACACATCTTGAAGAAACACGGCAAGGCCAACGCTGCGCGGCGTGTAAAACTTACTGCGGCGAGTGTAAAGGATAGGCCGGCCTCAGGCTTATTTGGTCTGTAATAATAGCTTATCGTGATGAGTCAGTCAAATTGAAATGTTTGTTGTTTGTTCAAGGGAAGAATTCAATAATATCAGATGGGAGATACTGCAAAACGGAACGGCTCGGCGGTGGGACGGTCTCAGGCGGGAAACCAACAGCGTTACGATACGATTAACAAGTTAATTGTAATTAACGGTCGGCCGGAACTGTTTCGGACGCAATTAACAGGCCGATTATCATTCCCTATGTTAATGTAGGAATTAGGAATGTTTTGGCAAGGATAAATTCAATTTGAGCCGCCATAATATGATGTACAACAGACGTTCTACATTATACGTTAAGCATTATACTTTACATTTAATTGTTGAATTTTAACGCCAAGCTTTTGTCTGGAAACTTACTTGTAGACAATATAAACAGCCTTAAACTGTTAATATAATGTCCAAACAAACAGTTATCTTTATTAAGACTTTACTGGGGTCATGTAGGCCTATACTACGTAAAACCCGAGTAGTTACCAACATTATAGTGTTACAATACACGATTTACTAAACACGTTTTATCGATAAAACGTTTATCTCGGTTATTATCAGAGTAAAGTTTTGTAGAAGTTATTTATTCTATATCGTGAACCAACCTCTGCAGAAAGAATTACGAAACGAAAAACGTAACGGAAATAATGGGATTTGAATCTGGTGCAGGCGACTTCTTAATAGTGGAAATCTTAAAATAGCACTAACTGCTTAAAACATCTTTCTTCCGGTTCCTAAGAGATAATCATCTAATCACTATAAAGGTCTATTCACACACATCAGTTGAGTCACAGTTCCGTCACAGTTCAGTCTCAGTTCAGTCAAAGTTGCTTCCGGAATTCGTCAGTCAACTGTCCGTCAGTTGGCTTCAGTCAGTCGTCAGTCACTTTATACAGTGATCTTACAGTCAAGCTTATTTTATCATGAGTGAATTAAATTGGATAATATATAATTACTTCAATGGCTGATTTTACTATAGTAGAGTTAGCTGCAATAGCGATAGCCTTAGATGACGAAGAGATTGAAAATAAGAGAAAAAAGCGAAGGATATGGGTTCATGATTTATGGAAGAAAAGGGAAAGTCAGGGAGAGTTCATCACGTTATTTAAGGGACTAATAGACGATGAAACTAAGTTCTATGTGCGAACACATTCTACCAATTTTTCATCGTTCATCTTGATGATCGTAACAAACAGTCTTTAAAATATAAATTCTACACAGCAATACAACTTTTATATAAAAACGCAATCCTTTTAAAATAGCAAACACATCCGTCATACGACCGTCAGGCGTCCGAACAATCTAAAAATATCGGTGGGAAGAAATCTGAAAATGACTGACGGACGCCGGCAGAGCGACTGACGGACCTGCGTCGGATGAGTGTAGATAGCGCAACAGGAAATCCATTATAGAATAAATGTTTTGACTGTGACGTGACTGATGTGACTGACCTGTGACGCACCGGAACTGATGTGTGTGAATAGACCTTAAACTCAAATAGTTATGTTTTGTACTATAATTAGTGTCACCTAATTAATACAGTGTTGTAAAAGCATCAGAAAGAAGAATGTGGAAATCACGTAGTTTATGTATGCGCTTGAAAGCTATTAAAACTCATCGAGTAGACAAAGAGGGAAAGCAGATTCCGAGGAGTAATAATAGTTACGGAAACACTTTAGACTATTTTTATGGATTATTTATTTAAGGATAGCTTTAAAAATTATTTTTCAAATAAAGAAAAACATGTAGGGCCTACTAACTTTGCAATGCACACAAATTCTAAACAAAAATAACGTTTCAATATTTTATCCCGCACCCAAACAAGTTCAACTTTTATATTCTATAAAAAGTCACATTCACTAAACGTTTATTAATATAGATAGTTTAAGATAAGAGAATGCCAAACAAATCAACTTAAAAGAGACGGTTCTTTTAAATATACATTATATTCGTAACAGTGGACGTTTAAACACTGGAGAAAAACAGTATTTTTCCTGTAATTGTACGTTGCGCACACCATAGATTCAATAACATTACCAACGGGGCTAAATAAAGATCATATTAAGTCTATTGTATGGACTTCGATAGGATATGGGATATATTATAAATACCCTTAAAATCACGACATTAATTTCCCCCTTTAGGGTAAACAATTTCCCATGAAGGAAAAAGAGTTTGGGCGATAGAGTCGTAGCTTCGCTTAAGCCATGGTTTCCCAAACATTTTAGTACCACGCTTCCTCTTCTTGAAACGAAATCCTCCCACGCCCCCTTAACTTTACATTACAAATAAATGGTTTGGGCATATGATAAAGAATTAAATATTATATATATTGGAAACAATTTATTTATTTATATATACTTTCACAAAAAATGTAACATTTCAAGTTTTAATTTCTAAGGTAAATTTTAACTAATAAGAGAAAAAAATGTTAGTGAGATGCTTGAGCTTGCATATTTTACTCTAGCATACCTAGTCAGGTTGGATTTTACTGAGGGCACAACCGAAGTCTTTAGCAACATCAAGTTTGTACGTATTATATTAAGTGTATTTATTTAATTTTTTTTTTTAACTGGTCTCACGCTCCTACTTGACTTGTCTTCACTCCCCACAGGGGGGTGCCCCGCTAGTTTCGGTACCCATGTCTTAAGCGAACCTTGTCCATGTACTTCTGATTAGGTGTACTCAGTACAATTGCGATTAGCAGGTATACATTTCTCTTCCAAAACATTCGAAGTCCGATCGACCTCAGAGGAACGACTCTACGGGAGTCATAATTATTCCTTGAGCTAGAACTAAAGTATAATGATCTTCCCCTTAATCCCACAATATTCATCACGATTCCTCCTTCCTAGTGGGAGAATATAACGGATACATAACTCTAACGTCAACAGAGGAGTTACTCTGTAGCTATGCTAAAGTTACCTCCCACGTGGTATTTCCTCTTTCTTTCTTATATCTCAGAACAGGAAAGCCTACTTATAACCTACCTCTCTTATTAGGGAGCTAAAGATTTAAAACAGTCGAGTATTATCAAATTATAGCGATAACAAATAGAACTTAATAATACATACACAAAAACCTCTTAACCACAGACTTTCTTTATTTTACCCTTATGTACATTTCAGTTACCAAGTAACCATCATCAGAGGGATAGCATACAAACACTGTCTTTGTATGTTATCCCTCTGAGAATGGTTATTTGGTAACCGAAATGTACATAAGGGTCAAATGAGGAAAGTTTGTGAGTAAGAGGTTTTTGTGTATTTATTATTAAATTCAACCACAGTATATTCCTAATAAATAGTAACAAATAGAACTGTAGTAATGCAAATGTAATTTAATAATTCGTAATCAATTTCACGCCATACTCAAGAATAGGTAGACTATAATCGGTCGTACAAAGAAGTCAAGAATTGACTATCCTTAATCATATGGTTGTTGGATCGATATAAAAATTACAGGACGAAGGATATATTTCAAGTGTCGATTTTCCGCTTCGATAACAATTGTCTTCATTTATACGAATACATTGCACATTCTAATACACTCTAGAAAATAAATTAATGTAATAAATAATAGAAATATTTTAGGTGGTGTAAGTGCATCAAGGTAAATCAAAAATTAGGTTGCAGCACTCTTTTGAAGTGGTGACAGAAGTGAAACAGCCACGTCTACAGAAAATTTTTATTGAAAAAAACAATTAGTTTTCCTTATTTAGAAATTACGTAATCAATTTTTGTAATAGAAGGAACAATAAATACAGATTTGTACATTACACCAAAATTTTAACTACAAATAACAAATTAGAGCAAATGGTTTTGTAAAATTTTCAACGAAAATCGCTAAAACAATATGAAATTATATAATTGTCATTAAATTTTTAAACTCATTAATATTTATTTTTCTTTATTTAAAAAAAACATTAGTTGTGTGAGAAAGAAGGTAGACCAGTTACTTTCAGCTCCTATTATTTTTGAAAAAACATATTCATTTAGATGTTTAATGAATACAATTTTTTTAACAAATTCAATTGAAGTCAGTTCTTAAATAGTATTAGACTGACGTAAGAACGTTTTCATTCCAAAAATATGAATAATTATAAGTAACTTAATTCAACAAATTAATGTAACTTAACCTATGTGTAAAACAGCTGTTCTACAACAAAATCAGCTGTTGCATGAAATCATATGTTATTACTTAATCCACTTTTAGGTGACTCCTAGCGTAACCTGACGGAAACTATAATGACGCAAAATTGTATGTTTATTTCGATCCAATAAGTATTTGTAGGCGTTGCTATAGACGTTTTCTCTTCAGAAATTATTGTAAACGCTTAAAAATATTTTAAAATTTTCTATTATTTAATTAAATTTTATCAGAATCGTTCCAAGCAAAATGAAAACTAACACAGAATCTCTGAATATAACAACTTAATCGTAATCATGTAAAGAAACGGTTCTCAAACTGGGAGACGTGGATAAGTGCACCGAAACTGCCTACGGACGAGATGTGTGCTTCCTGAATTAGGTGTTGCACTAGCGGGTTTGAGTACTGAACTATTGAATACTGAGTACTGAATTGTTTTTTTCAGAATGGATATCCTTGATAGGACCCTTATTACTGAATATTTTACCGAAGAATTTTACCGATTATTATTAACAGTTTTTAAGATATATTTTGAGGAAGCTATGAACCAATTTATCACCGTAGGATTGCAGCATTATCAATTGCAGGGTGAAATATATTTTTAGATATTATACAAACATTTATAATTAAAGTTAAATAATATTATCTGACGTTTAATTGACCTAGCCAGCATCAGTTTCATACTCAGATTGTGAATCTTAACCAAATATAATGGAAGAGGGAGTAACCTAAACCAGCGTTATAACGGGAGGCGTAGAGTCTGAAATTTTGAAAACCCAAATGTAAAACATATATTGTTCCCTCAGAATTGAATTTATCAGTTTTACAGAGAATTCATTAATAATAAATACACAAAAACCTCTTAACCACAAACTTTCTTTATTTTACCCTCTTTAAAGGGTAAAATAAAGAAAGTATGTGGTTAAGAGGTTTTTGTGTATTTATTATTAAATTCAACTATAGTATATTCCTAATAAATAGTAAGAGAATTCTTTAATATTTATATTTTATTTAAAATACGTTTTATCTTTACTCCTTATTATATTGTAGTGGAATAAATAAATTATTTGGGTTTTTTATTTTTAATTATGTACGGCATAAACAAATTAACAAAAATTTACTTTTGAAACTTTTGCTTTAAAAAACGCCCCAAATGAGGTAAAACCTTGTTTCAGTAAGAGAACGACTTTTTATAGATTCGTCTAATTTAACGAACCCCCGACCCAGCTCTACGTTCGGGGCTAAAAAAGACAAATTGAAAATTACTAAAACAAACAACCTGCCTTGAACGTGACTGCGGGCAAAAAGCTTTGATTGAAAACCAGAGATTCCAGTCATTGATAAAGACGGATCTTTAGAAAAAGAAAAACTTACAAGGTAATTACAGGTGAGGTGGGTGGCGAGTGGGGAGTTCTGTTGCCAAAAATCATGAAATGCAGTACAATTATCGGGCGCGACGTCGTTGGGGTTGTCGCTGGGGAACTGTCTGCCCACTCCAAGACTTCGTGAAATGCCTCTCGACCGTCCAATGCTCGCACTGTGTAATTATCGTTGATTGGGTGGAGCGGGCTGGCTCGATGCTGAGTCCATTGTTTTCATAACAGTCGACCGATTAGGTTTTGATTAGAAAAATAACAATAAAATCCAACTCACAGAGTAAGAAGAGCACCAAAATAACTAAACTATAGAAGGTCCTGGATACATGTAGGGTTTAAATAATCGATTATTGAAATATCGTAATTACGAACAGACGTATTTACTAAATGGACAATATGTTAAAACACGTCTGTAGTTGAAACAACATTATTAAATCAAAAAAATATAAAAAAACTGAGAACAAGAAACGTAAACATTGAAACAATATACAATTCGAATATTTACACAAATATTGAAAAATGTAGTATTCAAACTTACTATACGTGTGTAGTGTTGATGATCAAATAATTAACGTTTGTTTAGCGAATTTACGAAATGAAACCAATTTACGTGAATGGCTGAGAATTGAAAATACAATTAAATTGATACATATGTAGATTTCCCCGCTTCAGCTTTTGCGGTCCTTCCGGTCGTCGTTGGACGACATTAACTCTTTGGAATTTTCTAAAAAATTTTTGAGATCTCCGACGGCACTCTACTAGTCAATTATGAGCAAAACAACACTTAAAAAAACACAAAATAAACTTGTCTTATTATTTCCACACACTTTCGCAACCATTGCTCATAGACTAATATAATATCATATTAACTCTCTGGTCCGTTAGTGTGGATTTTGAGTAGACTTCATTTTATGAACTCGTATAAGAAGCATGCCTACCTACAAAATGTAGCTCTTTACCAACAATAAACAGTAAAGCTAGCTATGATGTAGGACACGAAATTAAACAAAAAATTTCAAGGTTAAAACTTTTGAGAATGTATTTTTTAAAAGTTAATTTACGTAATATAATTTAAAAATAAATACATAAATGTAAACTATACAGCATTGAAACAAATGACTAATAAGACGACTCAAATTTATGCCACTGTTAGAGAACAGGTCTGCCTACAACAAGTAGTGGCCCTGCACACGTGATGCCTCATGAACCTCTATATCCTTTAACAGAAGATCTTATGCCCTAGTTTAATTCTATCTATATTCACAATACATTTTTAATTTTCGTTGGCAAAGTAGTCTTATTGGCTTGAAGCTATAAAGAATGTAGGAAATATCTGTTAAATGTTTGTATAAAGTAAATATTTTCATCTAAGATTAGTGAACTCTCTTTACTGGATCCGTTCCTTTTTGTATACGCAAGACACGTTTTGGAGCTCTTTCGCTTCAGTACTAGTAGATAAAACTAAATAAAGTGTGGCAATGCGGGGAAAGATATGAGGAATTTTCTCATCACATTTATGCAACTTTCAACACAATTTAATAGTAGTAATAATTAATACTGTATTATTATATAATATATTATACAACGAAATAAAATAATTATGTATATTTAATTTCAAAACTTTAGACAAGTACGGCAATACGATTATAGTACTTACTATTTCTTTTCAGGTTTCAAAAAGGACAAATGTTTTTCTAAAAAGAAATAAATGTTGTTCAAGGCCTACTCGATCAAGTCGACGTGGTGAATCTATGTGGAAGGCTAAGCAGGTGAGTGGTCATCTTACCTAGCTCTGTAGCTTGTAAAAATACTTGCTTCCTGTAAATTTGTAATATTTTTAAAATCTTTTGCTTTGATATACTCATGTAGAAGTTGTTATAAAAATACTAGTATTAGAAACTAACTTCTTTTTTTAATATAATTTTTAACATCAATAAGAATCGATGATTTGAAATTTCCGTTGAGTATAAACAGAATATATTTCTGTACGTTTCAAATTTATTCGGTACCTTTCCGTGCAAGATAAAGTCGGCTGAGTATCCTAGCGAATAGATCACTTTACTACAATCCTAAATGTTCTGTCTGTGTATCTTTGCTCCTAGGACGACTTAGTCTGGGAAAGTAGGTGCTAGGGAAAAACCTGTTTTGCTTTGGGTAATTTTGGGAGGTTCAAGCCAGGCCTAACTACATTACCTTCCTTGAATATCGTAAGGCCTAAATACCCTGGCTTACCTAAGGTCATTTTAATGGTATAAAAGGGGTCATTATTACTATAAGTGCTGTTCGTATACTTGCGCCGTCTTTTCGTCACGAGTTAAACATTTTGTTCGGAAAATCGAGATAGGTCGACAGATCTTGGGCGAATGCTTTAGATACAACTAATAATTTATTTATAAAAAACAATATCTAACTTTTATATTCCTGAAAACTCTTGAAAATAATTTACAAACGAAACACTGCATAAATTTATACAAACGTACAACTCCTACAACATTTAAGTTTATCAAAGATCATTCATGATTCTGCAAAAAAGTTACCTTCATCACAGATCCTTACATATTTTTGTTTATTGATAAGGATCTCTGATGAAGGCAATTTGTTTTTCAGTAACTCGGGTCTGTAACAAAATGCATGGTCACTATTAAGCATTATTATGTTGATAATAGAATGTAAATAAAATGTATTTCCTAGATTGTGGTCCTAATATCATTTGAAAAATAATAATAAATTTAAAAAAAATAAAAATATCAATAACATTTTATTATATTATCAATGATTTTTCTCGAGGAAGAATATTATGAATTATTTACTAGGATTTCAGGTTAGTGTGATTTTAGAATTCATGTATAGGATATCTCCTGTTGTAAAGAAATGGAAACACGGATCGCCTCGCCGGTTCTGTTATAGAAGCGTCAACCTTTAACGCATTGTTGTTGCTTTTGTCGAAATAAATAACATAAATTAAAAGTAAACGTGTATTTTGACAATGATGACTCTAAACCATTTGTAATAAATATACAGTGTTTATGTTTTCACAATGTTAAATCATTGCAAGGACTTACTGTAGAATTACCTTTATATGATTTTTAATAAATCATCAATGCTTGAATTTTCTTTTATATTTTGAAATAATAATTAATAAATATCTTGACCAATTTGGACTAATTTTAACTAAAGAAATAAAACTCCAATTTTTATTTTGAATTATCCCAATTTCACTTTCATTCTATTACTCTTTAATTTGTGTTTAAAAAAATATATTTCACAGTATTACAAATTTTTAATTTAATTATACTTATTCCTAGTATATTTTTATAAATTTTGGTGTAGGTTTACTTGGAATCTGGAGAGTGCTTTGAGTGTTTTCAGTCCTTGACAATGTTCAACCAGGGAAATTAGATGAATTAACAACGGTTTTATGAAATCAAAACCAAAGAGTTTTATAGAATACATGACTTTTAATGTTTAAACATTTCACTTTTTACATGATATTTACCATCGAGCTCTCCTGCATTTGTTATTTTCATTCTGTTTGTACTCTAACAGTTGGCTTCACCCTTAATTCAATAGTTGAGACATTTGCGGTTATAATTAGTTTTGAATAATACTACCTCTATTGATCGGATAACTGGTTAATGTAATATAAATGCTTTACTAGCCAACGTCGAATTTTAGCTTGCCTCATTTTGTAGTGCACTGCCAATATTGGTCCCTTCACCATAGTCTTCTAGGAATCGGTGTAGTCTCTATGTTGGTGCAAATCCAGGATGTTTCAATTCTCACTTCAATAGTTTGGACATCTATGGCTAGGATAAGTTTCTGAATAGTTAGAACTCTGATGCACAATGCAATATTTGCATATCTGGTTAATGTAATATAAGTGCTTTACTAGCCAACGTCGAATTTCAGCTTGCCTCAATTTGTAGTGCACTACCAATATTGGTCCCTTCACCATCGTCTTCTAGTCATTGACGTAGTCTCTATGTTGGTGCAACTCCAGGATGTTTCAATTCTCACTTCAATAGTTTGGACATCTATGGCTAGGATAAGTTTCTGAATAGTTAGAACTCTGATGCACAATGCAATATTTGGATATCTGGTTAATGTAATATAAGTGCTTTACTAGCCAACGTCGAGTTTCAGCTTGCCTCATTTTGTAGTGCACTACCAATATTGGTCCCTTCACCATCGTCTTCTACGCATTGACGTAGTCTCTATGTAGGTGCAACTCCAAAATGTGTCAATTCTCACTTCAATAGTTTGGACATCTATGGCTACGATAAGTTTCTGAATAGGTAGAACTCTGATGTACAATGCAATATTTGCATATCTGGTTAATGTAATATAAGTGCTTTACTAGCCAATGTCTAATTTTAGCTTGCCTCATTTTGTAGTGCACTACCAATATTGGTCCCTTCACCATCGTCTTCTAGTCATTGACGTAGTCTCTATGTTGGTGCAACTCCAGGATGTTTCAATTCTCACTTCAATAGTTTGGACATCTATGGCTAGGATAAGTTTCTGAATAGTTAGAACTCTGATGTACAATGCAATATTTGCATATCTGGTTAATGTAATATAAGTGCTTTACTAGCCAATGTCGAATTTCAGCTTGCCTCATTTTGTAGTGCACTACGAATATTGGTCCCTTCACCATCGTCTTCTAGAGATTGACGTAGTCTCGATGTTGGTGCAACTCCAGGATGTTTCAATTCTCACTTCAATAGTTGGGACAGCTGTGGCTAGGATTAGTTTCTGAATAGTTAGAACTCTGATGTACAATGCAATATTTGCATATCTGGTTAATGTAATATAAGTGCTTTACTAGCCAACGTCGAATTTCAGCTTGCCTCATTTTGTAGTGCACTACCAATATTGGTCCCTTCACCATCGTCTTCTAGAGATTGACGTTGTCTCTATGTTGGTGCAACTCCAGGATGTTTCAATTCTCACTTCAATAGTTGGGACAGCTGTGGCTAGGATAAGTTTCTGAGTAGTTAGAACTCTGATGCACAATGCAATATTTGCATATCTGGTTAATGTAATATAAGTGCTTTGCTAGCCAACGTCGAATTTCAGCTTGCCTCATTTTGTAGTGCACTACCAATATTGGTCCCTTCACCATCGTCTTCTAGGGGTTGACGTAGTCTCTATGTTGGTGCAACTCCAAAATGTTTCTATTCTCACTTCAATAGTTGGGACAGCTGTGGCTAGGATTAGTTTCTGAATAGTTAGAACTCTGATGCACAATGTAATATTTGCATATCTGGTTAATGTAATATAAGTGCTTTACTAGCCAACGTCGAATTTCAGCTTGCCTCATTTTGTAGTGCACTACCAATATTGGTCCCTTCACCATCGTCTTCTAGGGGTTGACGTAGTCTCTATGTTGGTGCAACTCCAAAATGTGTCAATTCTCACTTCAATAGTTTGGACATCTATGGCTACGATAAGTTTCTGAATAGGTAGAACTCTGATGTACAATGCAATATTTGCATATCTGGTTAATGTAATATAAGTGCTTTACTAGCCAACGTCGAATTTCAGCTTGCCTCATTTTGTAGTGCACTACCAATATTGGTCCCTTCACCATCGTCTTCTAGAGATTAACGTAGTCTCTATGTTGGTGCAACTCCAGGATGTTTCAATTCTCACTTCAATAGTTTGGACATCTATGGCTACGATAAGTTTCTGAATAGTTAGAACTCTGATGCACAATGCAATATTTGCATATCTGGTTAATGTAATATAAGTGCTTTACTAGCCAATGTCGAATTTTAGCTTGCCTCATTTTGTAGTGCACTACCAATATTGGTCCCTTCACCATCGTCTTCTAGTCATTGACGTAGTCTCTATGTTGGTGCAACTCCAGGATGTTTCAATTCTCACTTCAATAGTTTGGACATCTATGGCTAGGATAAGTTTCTGAATAGTTAGAACTCTGATGTACAATGCAATATTTGCATATCTGGTTAATGTAATATAAGTGCTTTACTAGCCAACGTCGAATTTCAGCTTGCCTCATTTTGTAGTGCACTACCTATATTGGTCCCTTCACCATCGTCTTCTAGAGATTGACGTAGTCTCTATGTTGGTGCAACTCCAAAATGTTTCAATTCTCACTTCAATAGTTTGGACATCTGTGGCTAGGATAAGTTTCTGAATAGGTAGAACTCTGATGTACAATGCAATATTTGCATATCTGGTTAATGTAATATAAGTGCTTTACTAGCCAACATCGAATTTCAGCTTGCCTCATTTTGTAGTGCACTACCAATATTGGTCCCTTCACCATCGTCTTCTAGAGATTGACGTAGTCTCTATGTTGGTGCAACTCCAGGATGTTTCAATTCTCACTTCAATAGTTGGGACAGCTGTGGCTAGGATAGGTTTCTGAGTAGTTAGAACTCTGATGCACAATGCAATATTTGCATATCTGGTTAATGTAATATAAGTGCTTTACTAGCCAACATCGAATTGCAGCTTGCCTCATTTTGTAGTGCACTACCAATATTGGTCCCTTCATCATCGTCTTCTAGAGATTGACGTAGTCTCTATGTTGGTGCAACTCCAGGATGTTTCAATTCTCACTTCAATAGTTGGGACAGCTGTGGCTAGGATTAGTTTCTGAATAGTTAGAACTCTGATGTACAATGCAATATTTGCATATCTGGTTAATGTAATATAAGTGCTTTACTAGCCAACGTCGAATTTCAGCTTGCCTCATTTTGTAGTGCACTACCAATATTGGTCCCTTCACCATCGTCTTCTAGAGATTGACGTAGTCTCTATGTTGGTGCAACTCCAAAATGTTTCAATTCTCACTTCAATAGTTTGGACATCTGTGGCTAGGATAAGTTTCTGAATAGTTAGAACTCTGATGTACAATGCAATATTTGCATATCTGGTTAATGTAATATAAGTGCTTTACTAGCCAACGTCGAATTTCAGCTTGCCTCATTTTGTAGTGCACTACCAATATTGGTCCCTTCACCATCGTCTTCTAGAGATTGACGTAGTCTCTATGTTGGTGCAACTCCAGGATGTTTCAATTCTCACTTCAATAGTTTGGACAGCTGTGGCTAGGATAAGTTTCTGAGTAGTTAGAACTCTGATGCACAATGCAATATTTGCATATCTGGTTAATGTAATATAAGTGCTTTGCTAGCCAACGTCGAATTTCAGCTTGCCTCATTTTGTAGTGCACTACCAATATTGGTCCCTTCACCATCGTCTTCTAGAGATTGACGTAGTCTCTATGTTGGTGCAAATCCAGGATGTTTCAATTCTCACTTCAATAGTTGGGACAGCTGTGGCTAGGATTAGTTTCTGAATAGTTAGAACTCTGATGTACAATGCAATATTTGCATATCTGGTTAATGTAATATAAGTGCTTTACTAGCCAACGTCGAATTTCAGCTTGCCTCATTTTGTAGTGCACTACCAATATTGGTCCCTTCACCATCGTCTTCTAGTCATTGACGTAGTCTCTATGTTGGTGCAACTCCAGGATGTTTCAATTCTCACTTCAATAGTTTGGACATCTGTGGCTAGGATAAGTTTCTGAATAGTTAAAACTCTGATGTACAATGCAATATTTGCATATCTGGTTAATGTAATATAAGTGCTTTACTAGCCAACGTCGAATTTCAGCTTGCCTCATTTTGTAGTGCACTACCAATATTGGTCCCTTCACCATCGTCTTCTAGAGATTGACGTAGTCTCTATGTTGGTGCAACTCCAGGATGTTTCAATTCTCACTTCAATAGTTGGGACAGCTGTGGCTAGGATTAGTTTCTGAATAGGTAGAACTCTGATGCACAATGCAATATTTGCATATCTGGTTAATGTAATATAAGTGCTTTACTAGCCAACATCGAATTTCAGCTTGCCTCATTTTGTAGTGCACTACCAATATTGGTCCCTTCACCATCGTCTTCTAGTCATTGACGTAGTCTCTATGTTGGTGCAACTCCAGGATGTTTCAATTCTCACTTCAATAGTTGGGACAGCTGTGGCTAGGATAAGTTTCTGAGTAGTTAGAACTCTGATGCACAATGCAATATTTGCATATCTGGTTAATGTAATATAAGTGCTTTACTAGCCAATGTCGAATTTTAGCTTGCCTCATTTTGTAGTGCACTACCAATATTGGTCCCTTCACCATCGTCTTCTAGTCATTGACGTAGTCTCTATGTTGGTGCAACTCCAGGATGTTTCAATTCTCACTTCAATAGTTTGGACATCTATGGCTAGGATAAGTTTCTGAATAGTTAGAACTCTGATGTACAATGCAATATTTGCATATCTGGTTAATGTAATATAAGTGCTTTACTAGCCAATGTCGAATTTCAGCTTGCCTCATTTTGTAGTGCACTAACAATATTGGTCCCTTCACCATAGTCTTCTAGGCATTGATGTAGTCTCTATGTTGGTGCAACTCCAAAATGTTTCTATTCTCACTTCAATAGTTGGGACAGCTGTGGCTAGGATTAGTTTCTGAATAGTTAGAACTCTGATGCACAATGTAATATTTGCATATCTGGTTAATGTAATATAAGTGCTTTACTAGCCAACGTCGAATTTCAGCTTGCCTCATTTTGTAGTGCACTACCAATATTGGTCCCTTCACCATCGTCTTCTAGGGGTTGACGTAGTCTCTATGTTGGTGCAACTCCAAAATGTGTCAATTCTCACTTCAATAGTTTGGACATCTATGGCTACGATAAGTTTCTGAATAGGTAGAACTCTGATGTACAATGCAATATTTGCATATCTGGTTAATGTAATATAAGTGCTTTACTAGCCAACGTCGAATTTCAGCTTGCCTCATTTTGTAGTGCACTACCAATATTGGTCCCTTCACCATCGTCTTCTAGAGATTAACGTAGTCTCTATGTTGGTGCAACTCCAGGATGTTTCAATTCTCACTTCAATAGTTTGGACATCTATGGCTACGAAAAGTTTCTGAATAGTTAGAACTCTGATGCACAATGCAATATTTGCATATCTGGTTAATGTAATATAAGTGCTTTACTAGCCAATGTCGAATTTTAGCTTGCCTCATTTTGTAGTGCACTACCAATATTGGTCCCTTCACCATCGTCTTCTAGTCATTGACGTAGTCTCTATGTTGGTGCAACTCCAGGATGTTTCAATTCTCACTTCAATAGTTTGGACATCTATGGCTAGGATAAGTTTCTGAATAGTTAGAACTCTGATGTACAATGCAATATTTGCATATCTGGTTAATGTAATATAAGTGCTTTACTAGCCAATGTCGAATTTCAGCTTGCCTCATTTTGTAGTGCACTACCAATATTGGTCCCTTCACCATCGTCTTCTAGAGATTGACGTAGTCTCTATGTTGGTGCAACTCCAGGATGTTTCAATTCTCACTTCAATAGTTGGGACAGCTGTGGCTAGGATTAGTTTCTGAATAGTTAGAACTCTGATGTACAATGCAATATTTGCATATCTGGTTAATGTAATATAAGTGCTTTACTAGTCAACGTCGAATTTCAGCTTGCCTCATTTTGTAGTGCACTACCAATATTGGTCCCTTCACCATCGTCTTCTAGAGATTGACGTAGTCTCTATGTTGGTGCAACTCCAAAATGTTTCAATTCTCACTTCAATAGTTTGGACATCTGTGGCTAGGATAAGTTTCTGAATAGTTAGAACTCTGATGCACAATGCAATATTTGCATATCTGGTTAATGTAATATAAGTGCTTTGCTAGCCAACGTCGAATTTCAGCTTGCCTCATTTTGTAGTGCACTACCAATATTGGTCCCTTCACCATCGTCTTCTAGAGATTGACGTAGTCTCTATGTTGGTGCAAATCCAGGATGTTTCAATTCTCACTTCAATAGTTGGGACAGCTGTGGCTAGGATTAGTTTCTGAATAGTTAGAACTCTGATGTACAATGCAATATTTGCATATCTGGTTAATGTAATATAAGTGCTTTACTAGCCAACGTCGAATTTCAGCTTGCCTCATTTTGTAGTGCACTACCAATATTGGTCCCTTCACCATCGTCTTCTAGTCATTGACGTAGTCTCTATGTTGGTGCAACTCCAGGATGTTTCAATTCTCACTTCAATAGTTTGGACATCTGTGGCTAGGATAAGTTTCTGAATAGTTAAAACTCTGATGTACAATGCAATATTTGCATATCTGGTTAATGTAATATAAGTGCTTTACTAGCCAACGTCGAATTTCAGCTTGCCTCATTTTGTAGTGCACTACCAATATTGGTCCCTTCACCATCGTCTTCTAGAGATTGACGTAGTCTCTATGTTGGTGCAACTCCAGGATGTTTCAATTCTCACTTCAATAGTTGGGACAGCTGTGGCTAGGATTAGTTTCTGAATAGGTAGAACTCTGATGCACAATGCAATATTTGCATATCTGGTTAATGTAATATAAGTGCTTTACTAGCCAACATCGAATTTCAGCTTGCCTCATTTTGTAGTGCACTACCAATATTGGTCCCTTCACCATCGTCTTCTAGAGATTGACGTAGTCTCTATGTTGGTGCAACTCCAGGATGTTTCAATTCTCACTTCAATAGTTGGGACATCTGTGGCTAGGATAAGTTTCTGAATAGTTAGAACTCTGATGTACAATGCAATATTTGCATATCTGGTTAATGTAATATAAGTGCTTTACTAGCCAACGTCGAATTTCAGCTTGCCTCATTTTGTAGTGCACTACCAATATTGGTCCCTTCACCATCGTCTTCTAGAGATTGACGTAGTCTCTATGTTGGTGCAACTCCAGGATGTTTCAATTCTCACTTCAATAGTTGGGACGGCTGTGGCTAGGATTAGTTTCTGAATAGGTAGAACTCTGATGTACAATGCAATATTTGCATATCTGGTTAATGTAATATAAGTGCTTTACTAGCCAATGTCGAATTTCAGCTTGCCTCATTTTGTAGTGCACTACCAATATTGGTCCCTTCACCATCGTCTTCTAGGGGTTGACGTAGTCTCTATGTTGGTGCAACTCCAAAATGTGTCAATTCTCACTTCAATAGTTTGGACATCTATGGCTACGATAAGTTTCTGAATAGGTAGAACTCTGATGTACAATGCAATATTTGCATATCTGGTTAATGTAATATAAGTGCTTTACTAGCCAACGTCGAATTTCAGCTTGCCTCATTTTGTAGTGCACTACCAATATTGGTCCCTTCACCATCGTCTTCTAGAGATTAACGTAGTCTCTATGTTGGTGCAACTCCAGGATGTTTCAATTCTCACTTCAATAGTTTGGACATCTATGGCTACGAAAAGTTTCTGAATAGTTAGAACTCTGATGCACAATGCAATATTTGCATATCTGGTTAATGTAATATAAGTGCTTTACTAGCCAATGTCGAATTTTAGCTTGCCTCATTTTGTAGTGCACTACCAATATTGGTCCCTTCACCATCGTCTTCTAGTCATTGACGTAGTCTCTATGTTGGTGCAACTCCAGGATGTTTCAATTCTCACTTCAATAGTTTGGACATCTATGGCTAGGATAAGTTTCTGAATAGTTAGAACTCTCATGTACAATGCAATATTTGCATATCTGGTTAATGTAATATAAGTGCTTTACTAGCCAACGTCGAATTTCAGCTTGCCTCATTTTGTAGTGCACTACCAATATTGGTCCCTTCACCATCGTCTTCTAGAGATTGACGTAGTCTCTATGTTGGTGCAACTCCAGGATGTTTCAATTCTCACTTCAATAGTTGGGACAGCTGTGGCTAGGATTAGTTTCTGAATAGTTAGAACTCTGATGTACAATGCAATATTTGCATATCTGGTTAATGTAATATAAGTGCTTTACTAGCCAACGCCGAATTTCAGCTTGCCTCATTTTGTAGTGCACTACCAATATTGGTCCCTTCACCATCGTCTTCTAGAGATTGACGTAGTCTCTATGTTGGTGCAACTCCAGGATGTTTCAATTCTCACTTCAATAGTTGGGACAGCTGTGGCTAGGATTAGTTTCTGAATAGGTAGAACTCTGATGCACAATGCAATATTTGCATATTTGGTTAATGTAATATAAGTGCTTTACTAGCCAACATCGAATTTCAGCTTGCCTCATTTTGTAGTGCACTACCAATATTGGTCCCTTCACCATCGTCTTCTAGAGATTGACGTAGTCTCTATGTTGGTGCAACTCCAGGATGTTTCATTTCTCACTTCAATAGTTGGGACAGCTGTGGCTAGGATAAGTTTCTGAGTAGTTAGAACTCGGATGCACAATGCAATATTTGCATATCTGGTTAATGTAATATAAGTGCTTTACTAGCCAACGTCGAATTTCAGCTTGCCTCATTTTGTAGTGCACTACCAATATTGGTCCCTTCACCATAGTCTTCTAGGCATTGATGTAGTCTCTATGTTGGTGCAACTCCAAAATGTTTCAATTCTCACTTCAATAGTTGGGACAGCTGTGGCTAGGATAAGTTTCTGAGTAGTTAGAACTCTGATGCACAATGCAATATTTGCATATCTGGTTAATGTAATATAAGTGCTTTACTAGCCAACGTCGAATTTCAGCTTGCCTCATTTTGTAGTGCACTACCAATATTGGTCCCTTCACCATCGTCTTCTAGGGGTTGACGTAGTCTCTATGTTGGTGCAACTCCAAAATGTGTCAATTCTCACTTCAATAGTTTGGACATCTATGGCTACGATAAGTTTCTGAATAGGTAGAACTCTGATGTACAATGCAATATTTGCATATCTGGTTAATGTAATATAAGTGCTTTACTAGCCAACGTCGAATTTCAGCTTGCCTCATTTTGTAGTGCACTACCAATATTGGTCCCTTCACCATCGTCTTCTAGAGATTAACGTAGTCTCTATGTTGGTGCAACTCCAGGATGTTTCAATTCTCACTTCAATAGTTTGGACATCTATGGCTACGATAAGTTTCTGAATAGTTAGAACTCTGATGCACAATGCAATATTTGCATATCTGGTTAATGTAATATAAGTGCTTTACTAGCCAATGTCGAATTTTAGCTTGCCTCATTTTGTAGTGCACTACCAATATTGGTCCCTTCACCATCGTCTTCTAGTCATTGACGTAGTCTCTATGTTGGTGCAACTCCAGGATGTTTCAATTCTCACTTCAATAGTTTGGACATCTATGGCTAGGATAAGTTTCTGAATAGTTAGAACTCTGATGTACAATGCAATATTTGCATATCTGGTTAATGTAATATAAGTGCTTTACTAGCCAATGTCGAATTTCAGCTTGCCTCATTTTGTAGTGCACTACGAATATTGGTCCCTTCACCATCGTCTTCTAGAGATTGACGTAGTCTCTATGTTGGTGCAACTCCAGGATGTTTCAATTCTCACTTCAATAGTTGGGACAGCTGTGGCTAGGATTAGTTTCTGAATAGTTAGAACTCTGATGTACAATGCAATATTTGCATATCTGGTTAATGTAATATAAGTGCTTTACTAGCCAACGTCGAATTTCAGCTTGCCTCATTTTGTAGTGCACTACCAATATTGGTCCCTTCACCATCGTCTTCTAGAGATTGACGTTGTCTCTATGTTGGTGCAACTCCAGGATGTTTCAATTCTCACTTCAATAGTTGGGACAGCTGTGGCTAGGATAAGTTTCTGAGTAGTTAGAACTCTGATGCACAATGCAATATTTGCATATCTGGTTAATGTAATATAAGTGCTTTGCTAGCCAACGTCGAATTTCAGCTTGCCTCATTTTGTAGTGCACTACCAATATTGGTCCCTTCACCATCGTCTTCTAGTCATTGACGTAGTCTCTATGTTGGTGCAACTCCAGGATGTTTCAATTCTCACTTCAATAGTTTGGACATCTATGGCTAGGATAAGTTTCTGAATAGTTAGAACTCTGATGTACAATGCAATATTTGCATATCTGGTTAATGTAATATAAGTGCTTTACTAGCCAACGTCGAATTTCAGCTTGCCTCATTTTGTAGTGCACTACCAATATTGGTCCCTTCACCATCGTCTTCTAGAGATTGACGTAGTCTCTATGTTGGTGCAACTCCAGGATGTTTCAATTCTCACTTCAATAGTTGGGACAGCTGTGGCTAGGATTAGATTCTGAATAGTTAGAACTCTGATGAACAATGCAATATTTGCATATCTGGTTAATGTAATATAAGTGCTTTACTAGCCAACGTCGAATTTCAGCTTGCCTCATTTTGTAGTGCACTACCAATATTGGTCCCTTCACCATCGTCTTCTAGAGATTGACGTAGTCTCTATGTTGGTGCAACTCCAAAATGTTTCAATTCTCACTTCAATAGTTTGGACATCTGTGGCTAGGATAAGTTTCTGAATAGTTAGAACTCTGATGTACAATGCAATATTTGCATATCTGGTTAATGTAATATAAGTGCTTTACTAGCCAACGCCGAATTTCAGCTTGCCTCATTTTGTAGTGCACTACCAATATTGGTCCCTTCACCATCGTCTTCTAGAGATTGACGTAGTCTCTATGTTGGTGCAACTCCAGGATGTTTCAATTCTCACTTCAATAGTTGGGACAGCTGTGGCTAGGATTAGTTTCTGAATAGGTAGAACTCTGATGCACAATGCAATATTTGCATATCTGGTTAATGTAATATAAGTGCTTTACTAGCCAACATCGAATTTCAGCTTGCCTCATTTTGTAGTGCACTACCAATATTGGTCCCTTCACCATCGTCTTCTAGAGATTGACGTAGTCTCTATGTTGGTGCAACTCCAGGATGTTTCATTTCTCACTTCAATAGTTGGGACAGCTGTGGCTAGGATAAGTTTCTGAGTAGTTAGAACTCTGATGCACAATGCAATATTTGCATATCTGGTTAATGTAATATAAGTGCTTTACTAGCCAACATCGAATTTCAGCTTGCCTCATTTTGTAGTGCACTACCAATATTGGTCCCTTCACCATCGTCTTCTAGAGATTGACGTAGTCTCTATGTTGGTGCAACTCCAGGATGTTTCAATTCTCACTTTAATAGTTGGGACAGCTGTGGCTAGGATAAGTTTCTGAGTAGTTAGAACTCTGATGCACAATGCAATATTTGCATATCTGGTTAATGTAATATAAGTGCTTTGCTAGCCAACGTCGAATTTCAGCTTGCCTCATTTTGTAGTGCACTACCAATATTGGTCCCTTCACCATAGTCTTCTAGGCATTGATGTAGTCTCTATGTTGGTGCAACTCCAAAATGTTTCAATTCTCACTTCAATAGTTGGGACAGCTGTGGCTAGGATAAGTTTCTGAGTAGTTAGAACTCTGATGCACAATGCAATATTTGCATATCTGGTTAATGTAATATAAGTGCTTTACTAGCCAACGTCGAATTTCAGCTTGCCTCATTTTGTAGTGCACTACCAATATTGGTCCCTTCACCATCGTCTTCTAGGGGTTGACGTAGTCTCTATGTTGGTGCAACTCCAAAATGTGTCAATTCTCACTTCAATAGTTTGGACATCTATGGCTACGATAAGTTTCTGAATAGGTAGAACTCTGATGTACAATGCAATATTTGCATATCTGGTTAATGTAATATAAGTGCTTTACTAGCCAACGTCGAATTTCAGCTTGCCTCATTTTGTAGTGCACTACCAATATTGGTCCCTTCACCATCGTCTTCTAGAGATTAACGTAGTCTCTATGTCGGTGCAACTCCAGGATGTTTCAATTCTCACTTCAATAGTTTGGACATCTATGGCTACGATAAGTTTCTGAATAGTTAGAACTCTGATGCACAATGCAATATTTGCATATCTGGTTAATGTAATATAAGTGCTTTACTAGCCAATGTCGAATTTTAGCTTGCCTCATTTTGTAGTGCACTACCAATATTGGTCCCTTCACCATCGTCTTCTAGTCATTGACGTAGTCTCTATGTTGGTGCAACTCCAGGATGTTTCAATTCTCACTTCAATAGTTTGGACATCTATGGCTAGGATAAGTTTCTGAATAGTTAGAACTCTGATGTACAATGCAATATTTGCATATCTGGTTAATGTAATATAAGTGCTTTACTAGCCAATGTCGAATTTCAGCTTGCCTCATTTTGTAGTGCACTACGAATATTGGTCCCTTCACCATCGTCTTCTAGAGATTGACGTAGTCTCTATGTTGGTGCAACTCCAGGATGTTTCAATTCTCACTTCAATAGTTGGGACAGCTGTGGCTAGGATTAGTTTCTGAATAGTTAGAACTCTGATGTACAATGCAATATTTGCATATCTGGTTAATGTAATATAAGTGCTTTACTAGCCAACGTCGAATTTCAGCTTGCCTCATTTTGTAGTGCACTACCAATATTGGTCCCTTCACCATCGTCTTCTAGAGATTGACGTTGTCTCTATGTTGGTGCAACTCCAGGATGTTTCAATTCTCACTTCAATAGTTGGGACAGCTGTGGCTAGGATAAGTTTCTGAGTAGTTAGAACTCTGATGCACAATGCAATATTTGCATATCTGGTTAATGTAATATAAGTGCTTTGCTAGCCAACGTCGAATTTCAGCTTGCCTCATTTTGTAGTGCACTACCAATATTGGTCCCTTCACCATAGTCTTCTAGGCATTGATGTAGTCTCTATGTTGGTGCAACTCCAAAATGTTTCAATTCTCACTTCAATAGTTGGGACAGCTGTGGCTAGGATAAGTTTCTGAGTAGTTAGAACTCTGATGCACAATGCAATATTTGCATATCTGGTTAATGTAATATAAGTGCTTTACTAGCCAACGTCGAATTTCAGCTTGCCTCATTTTGTAGTGCACTACCAATATTGGTCCCTTCACCATCGTCTTCTAGGGGTTGACGTAGTCTCTATGTTGGTGCAACTCCAAAATGTTTCTATTCTCACTTCAATAGTTGGGACAGCTGTGGCTAGGATTAGATTCTGAATAGTTAGAACTCTGATGCACAATGTAATATTTGCATATCTGGTTAATGTAATATAAGTGCTTTACTAGCCAACGTCGAATTTCAGCTTGCCTCATTTTGTAGTGCACTACCAATATTGGTCCCTTCACCATCGTCTTCTAGGGGTTGACGTAGTCTCTATGTTGGTGCAACTCCAGGATGTTTCAATTCTCACTTCAATAGTTTGGACATCTATGGCTACGATAAGTTTCTGAATAGTTAGAACTCTGATGCACAATGCAATATTTGCATATCTGGTTAATGTAATATAAGTGCTTTACTAGCCAACGTCGAATTTCAGCTTGCCTCATTTTGTAGTGCACTACCAATATTGGTCCCTTCACCATCGTCTTCTAGAGATTGACGTAGTCTCTATGTTGGTGCAACTCCAGGATGTTTCAATTCTCACTTCAATAGTTGGGACAGCTGTGGCTAGGATAGGTTTCTGAGTAGTTAGAACTCTGATGCACAATGCAATATTTGCATATCTGGTTAATGTAATATAAGTGCTTTACTAGCCAACATCGAATTTCAGCTTGCCTCATTTTGTAGTGCACTACCAATATTGGTCCCTTCACCATCGTCTTCTAGTCATTGACGTAGTCTCTATGTTGGTGCAACTCCAGGATGTTTCAATTCTCACTTCAATAGTTTGAACATCTATGGCTAGGATAAGTTCCTGAATAGTTAGAACTCTGATGTACAATGCAATATTTGCATATCTGGTTAATGTAATATAAGTGCTTTACTAGCCAATGTCGAATTTCAGCTTGCCTCATTTTGTAGTGCACTACCAATATTGGTCCCTTCACCATCGTCTTCTAGAGATTGACGTAGTCTCTATGTTGGTGCAACTCCAGGATGTTTCAATTCTCACTTCAATAGTTGGGACAGCTGTGGCTAGGATAGGTTTCTGAGTAGTTAGAGCTCTGATGCACAATGCAATATTTGCATATCTGGTTAATGTAATATAAGTGCTTTGCTAGCCAACGTCGAATTTCAGCTTGCCTCATTTTGTAGTGCACTACCAATATTGGTCCCTTCACCATCGTCTTCTAGAGATTGACGTAGTCTCTATGTTGGTGCAAATCCAGGATGTTTCAATTCTCACTTCAATAGTTGGGACAGCTGTGGCTAGGATTAGTTTCTGAATAGTTAGAACTCTGATGTACAATGCAATATTTGCATATCTGGTTAATGTAATATAAGTGCTTTACTAGCCAACGTCGAATTTCAGCTTGCTCATTTTGTAGTGCACTACCAATATTGGTCCCTTCACCATCGTCTTCTAGTCATTGACGTAGTCTCTATGTTGGTGCAACTCCAGGATGTTTCAATTCTCACTTCAATAGTTTGGACATCTGTGGCTAGGATAAGTTTCTGAATAGTTAAAACTCTGATGTACAATGCAATATTTGCATATCTGGTTAATGTAATATAAGTGCTTTACTAGCCAACGTCGAATTTCAGCTTGCCTCATTTTGTAGTGCACTACCAATATTGGTCCCTTCACCATCGTCTTCTAGAGATTGACGTAGTCTCTATGTTGGTGCAACTCCAGGATGTTTCAATTCTCACTTCAATAGTTGGGACAGCTGTGGCTAGGATTAGTTTCTGAATAGGTAGAACTCTGATGCACAATGCAATATTTGCATATCTGGTTAATGTAATATAAGTGCTTTACTAGCCAACATCGAATTTCAGCTTGCCTCATTTTGTAGTGCACTACCAATATTGGTCCCTTCACCATCGTCTTCTAGAGATTGACGTAGTCTCTATGTTGGTGCAACTCCAGGATGTTTCAATTCTCACTTCAATAGTTGGGACAGCTGTGGCTAGGATAAGTTTCTGAGTAGTTAGAACTCTGATGCACAATGCAATATTTGCATATCTGGTTAATGTAATATAAGTGCTTTACTAGCCAATGTCGAATTTTAGCTTGCCTCATTTTGTAGTGCACTACCAATATTGGTCCCTTCACCATCGTCTTCTAGTCATTGACGTAGTCTCTATGTTGGTGCAACTCCAGGATGTTTCAATTCTCACTTCAATAGTTTGGACATCTATGGCTAGGATAAGTTTCTGAATAGTTAGAACTCTGATGTACAATGCAATATTTGCATATCTGGTTAATGTAATATAAGTGCTTTACTAGCCAATGTCGAATTTCAGCTTGCCTCATTTTGTAGTGCACTACCAATATTGGTCCCTTCACCATCGTCTTCTAGGGGTTGACGTAGTCTCTATGTTGGTGCAACTCCAAAATGTTTCAATTCTCACTTCAATAGTTGGGACAGCTGTGGCTAGGATTAGTTTCTGAATAGTTAGAACTCTGATGTACAATGCAATATTTGCATATCTGGTTAATGTAATATAAGTGCTTTACTAGCCAACGTCGAATTTCAGCTTGCCTCATTTTGTAGTGCACTGCCAATATTGGTCCCTTCACCATCGTCTTCTAGAGATTGACGTAGTCTCTATGTTGGTGCAACTCCAAAATGTTTCAATTCTCACTTCAATAGTTTGGACATCTGTGGCTAGGATAAGTTTCTGAATAGTTAGAACTCTGATGCACAATGCAATATTTGCATATCTGGTTAATGTAATATAAGTGCTTTGCTAGCCAACGTCGAATTTCAGCTTGCCTCATTTTGTAGTGCAAAACCAATATTGGTCCCTTCACCATCGTCTTCTAGAGATTGACGTAGTCTCTATGTTGGTGCAAATCCAGGATGTTTCAATTCTCACTTCAATAGTTGGGACAGCTGTGGCTAGGATTAGTTTCTGAATAGTTAGAACTCTGATGTACAATGCAATATTTGCATATCTGGTTAATGTAATATAAGTGCTTTACTAGCCAACGTCGAATTTCAGCTTGCCTCATTTTGTAGTGCACTACCAATATTGGTCCCTTCACCATCGTCTTCTAGTCATTGACGTAGTCTCTATGTTGGTGCAACTCCAGGATGTTTCAATTCTCACTTCAATAGTTTGGACATCTGTGGCTAGGATAAGTTTCTGAATAGTTAAAACTCTGATGTACAATGCAATATTTGCATATCTGGTTAATGTAATATAAGTGCTTTACTAGCCAACGTCGAATTTCAGCTTGCCTCATTTTGTAGTGCACTACCAATATTGGTCCCTTCACCATCGTCTTCTAGAGATTGACGTAGTCTCTATGTTGGTGCAACTCCAGGATGTTTCAATTCTCACTTCAATAGTTGGGACAGCTGTGGCTAGGATTAGTTTCTGAATAGGTAGAACTCTGATGCACAATGCAATATTTGCATATCTGGTTAATGTAATATAAGTGCTTTACTAGCCAACATCGAATTTCAGCTTGCCTCATTTTGTAGTGCACTACCAATATTGGTCCCTTCACCATCGTCTTCTAGAGATTGACGTAGTCTCTATGTTGGTGCAACTCCAGGATGTTTCAATTCTCACTTCAATAGTTGGGACATCTGTGGCTAGGATAAGTTTCTGAATAGTTAGAACTCTGATGTACAATGCAATATTTGCATATCTGGTTAATGTAATATAAGTGCTTTACTAGCCAACGTCAAATTTCAGCTTGCCTCATTTTGTAGTGCACTACCAATATTGGTCCCTTCACCATCGTCTTCTAGAGATTGACGTAGTCTCTATGTTGGTGCAACTCCAGGATGTTTCAATTCTCACTTCAATAGTTGGGACGGCTGTGGCTAGGATTAGTTTCTGAATAGGTAGAACTCTGATGTACAATGCAATATTTGCATATCTGGTTAATGTAATATAAGTGCTTTACTAGCCAATGTCGAATTTCAGCTTGCCTCATTTTGTAGTGCACTACGAATATTGGTCCCTTCACCATCGTCTTCTAGGGGTTGACGTAGTCTCTATGTTGGTGCAACTCCAAAATGTTTCTATTCTCACTTCAATAGTTGGGACAGCTGTGGCTAGGATTAGTTTCTGAATAGTTACAACTCTGATGCACAATGTAATATTTGCATATCTGGTTAATGTAATATAAGTGCTTTACTAGCCAACGTCGAATTTCAGCTTGCCTCATTTTGTAGTGCACTACCAATATTGGTCCCTTCACCATCGTCTTCTAGGGTTTGACGTAGTCTCTATGTTGGTGCAACTCCAAAATGTGTCAATTCTCACTTCAATAGTTTGGACATCTATGGCTACGATAAGTTTCTTAATAGGTAGAACTCTGATGTACAATGCAATATTTGCATATCTGGTTAATGTAATATAAGTGCTTTACTAGCCAACGTCGAATTTCAGCTTGCCTCATTTTGTAGTGCACTACCAATATTGGTCCCTTCACCATCGTCTTCTAGAGATTAACGTAGTCTCTATGTTGGTGCAACTCCAGGATGTTTCAATTCTCACTTCAATAGTTTGGACATCTATGGCTACGAAAAGTTTCTGAATAGTTAGAACTCTGATGCACAATGCAATATTTGCATATCTGGTTAATGTAATATAAGTGCTTTACTAGCCAATGTCGAATTTTAGCTTGCCTCATTTTGTAGTGCACTACCAATATTGGTCCCTTCACCATCGTCTTCTAGTCATTGACGTAGTCTCTATGTTGGTGCAACTCCAGGATGTTTCAATTCTCACTTCAATAGTTTGGACATCTATGGCTAGGATAAGTTTCTGAATAGTTAGAACTCTGATGTACAATGCAATATTTGCATATCTGGTTAATGTAATATAAGTGCTTTACTAGCCAACGTCGAATTTCAGCTTGCCTCATTTTGTAGTGCACTACCAATATTGGTCCCTTCACCATCGTCTTCTAGAGATTGACGTAGTCTCTATGTTGGTGCAACTCAAGGATGTTTCAATTCTCACTTCAATAGTTGGGACAGCTGTGGCTAGGATTAGTTTCTGAATAGTTAGAACTCTGATGTACAATGCAATATTTGCATATCTGGTTAATGTAATATAAGTGCTTTACTAGCCAACGTCGAATTTCAGCTTGCCTCATTTTGTAGTGCACTACCAATATTGGTCCCTTCACCATCGTCTTCTAGAGATTGGCGTAGTCTCTATGTTGGTGCAACTCCAAAATGTTTCAATTCTCACTTCAATAGTTTGGACATCTGTGGCTAGGATAAGTTTCTGAATAGTTAGAACTCTGATGTACAATGCAATATTTGCATATCTGGTTAATGTAATATAAGTGCTTTACTAGCCAACGCCGAATTTCAGCTTGCCTCATTTTGTAGTGCACTACCAATATTGGTCCCTTCACCATCGTCTTCTAGAGATTGACGTAGTCTCTATGTTGGTGCAACTCCAGGATGTTTCAATTCTCACTTCAATAGTTGGGACAGCTGTGGCTAGGATTAGTTTCTGAATAGGTAGAACTCTGATGCACAATGCAATATTTGCATATCTGGTTAATGTAATATAAGTGCTTTACTAGCCAACATCGAATTTCAGCTTGCCTCATTTTGTAGTGCACTACCAATATTGGTCCCTTCACCATCGTCTTCTAGAGATTGACGTAGTCTCTATGTTGGTGCAACTCCAGGATGTTTCATTTCTCACTTCAATAGTTGGGACAGCTGTGGCTAGGATAAGTTTCTGAGTAGTTAGAACTCTGATGCACAATGCAATATTTGCATATCTGGTTAATGTAATATAAGTGCTTTACTAGCCAACATCGAATTTAAGCTTGCCTCATTTTGTAGTGCACTACCAATATTGTTCCCTTCACCATCGTCTTCTAGGCATTGATGTAGTCTCTATGTTGGTGCAACTCCAAAATGTGTCAATTCTCACTTCAATAGTTTGGACATCTATGGCTACGATAAGTTTCTGAATAGGTAGAACTCTGATGTACAATGCAATATTTGCATATCTGGTTAATGTAATATAAGTGCTTTACTAGCCAACGTCGAATTTCAGCTTGCCTCATTTTGTAGTGCACTACCAATATTGGTCCCTTCACCATCGTCTTCTAGGGGTTGACGTAGTCTCTATGTTGGTGCAACTCCAAAATGTGTCAATTCTCACTTCAATAGTTTGGACATCTATGGCTACGATAAGTTTCTGAATAGGTAGAACTCTGATGTACAATGCAATATTTGCATATCTGGTTAATGTAATATAAGTGCTTTACTAGCCAACGTCGAATTTCAGCTTGCCTCATTTTGTAGTGCACTACCAATATTGGTCCCTTCACCATCGTCTTCTAGGGGTTGACGTAGTCTCTATGTTGGTGCAACTCCAAAATGTGTCAATTCTCACTTCAATAGTTTGGACATCTATGGCTACGATAAGTTTCTGAATAGGTAGAACTCTGATGTACAATGCAATATTTGCATATCTGGTTAATGTAATATAAGTGCTTTACTAGCCAACGTCGAATTTCAGCTTGCCTCATTTTGTAGTGCACTACCAATATTGGTCCCTTCAAGATCGTCTTCTAGAGATTAACGTAGTCTCTATGTTGGTGCAACTCCAGGATGTTTCAATTCTCACTTCAATAGTTTGGACATCTATGGCTACGATAAGTTTCTGAATAGTTAGAACTCTGATGCACAATGCAATATTTGCATATCTGGTTAATGTAATATAAGTGCTTTACTAGCCAATGTCGAATTTTAGCTTGCCTCATTTTGTAGTGCACTACCAATATTGGTCCCTTCACCATCGTCTTCTAGTCATTGACGTAGTCTCTATGTTGGTGCAACTCCAGGATGTTTCAATTCTCACTTCAATAGTTTGGACATCTATGGCTAGGATAAGTTTCTGAATAGTTAGAACTCTGATGTACAATGCAATATTTGCATATCTGGTTAATGTAATATAAGTGCTTTACTAGCCAATGTCGAATTTCAGCTTGCCTCATTTTGTAGTGCACTACGAATATTGGTCCCTTCACCATCGTCTTCTAGAGATTGACGTAGTCTCTATGTTGGTGCAACTCCAGGATGTTTCAATTCTCACTTCAATAGTTGGGACAGCTGTGGCTAGGATTAGTTTCTGAATAGTTAGAACTCTGATGTACAATGCAATATTTGCATATCTGGTTAATGTAATATAAGTGCTTTACTAGCCAACGTCGAATTTCAGCTTGCCTCATTTTGTAGTGCACTACCAATATTGGTCCCTTCACCATCGTCTTCTAGAGATTGACGTAGTCTCTATGTTGGTGCAACTCCAAAATGTTTCAATTCTCACTTCAATAGTTTGGACATCTGTGGCTAGGATAAGTTTCTGAATAGTTAGAACTCTGATGTACAATGCAATATTTGCATATCTGGTTAATGTAATATAAGTGCTTTACTAGCCAACGTCGAATTTCAGCTTGCCTCATTTTGTAGTGCACTACCAATATTGGTCCCTTCACCATCGTCTTCTAGAGATTGACGTAGTCTCTATGTTGGTGCAACTCCAGGATGTTTCAATTCTCACTTCAATAGTTGGGACAGCTGTGGCTAGGATTAGTTTCTGAATAGGTAGAACTCTGATGCACAATGCAATATTTGCATATCTGGTTAATGTAATATAAGTGCTTTACTAGCCAACATCGAATTTCAGCTTGCCTCATTTTATAGTGCACTACCAATATTGGTCCCTTCACCATCGTCTTCTAGAGATTGACGTAGTCTCTATGTTGGTGCAACTCCAGGATGTTTCAATTCTCACTTCAATAGTTGGGACAGCTGTGGCTAGGATAAGTTTCTGAGTAGTTAGAACTCTGATGTACAATGCAATATTTGCATATCTGGTTAATGTAATATAAGTGCTTTGCTAGCCAACGTCGAATTTCAGCTTGCCTCATTTTGTAGTGCACTACCAATATTGGTCCCTTCACAATAGTCTTCTAGGCATTGATGTAGTCTCTATGTTGGTGCAACTCCAAAATGTTTCAATTCTCACTTCAATAGTTGGGACAGCTGTGGCTAGGATAAGTTTCTGAGTAGTTAGAACTCTGATGCACAATGCAATATTTGCATATCTGGTTAATGTAATATAAGTGCTTTACTAGCCAACGTCGAATTTCAGCTTGCCTCATTTTGTAGTGCACTACCAATATTGGTCCCTTCACCATCGTCTTCTAGGGGTTGACGTAGTCTCTATGTTGGTGCAACTCCAAAATGTTTCTATTCTCAGTTCAATAGTTGGGACAGCTGTGGCTAGGATTAGTTTCTGAATAGTTAGAACTCTGATGCACAATGTAATATTTGCATATCTGGTTAATGTAATATAAGTGCTTTACTAGCCAACGTCGAATTTCAGCTTGCCTCATTTTGTAGTGCACTACCAATATTGGTCCCTTCACCATCGTCTTCTAGGGGTTGACGTAGTCTCTATGTTGGTGCAACTCCAAAATGTTTCTATTCTCACTTCAATAGTTGGGACAGCTGTGGCTAGGATTAGTTTCTGAATAGGTAGAACTCTGATGCACAATGTAATATTTGCATATGTGGATAATGTAATATAAATGATTTTCTAGCCAACGTCGAATTTTTTAGCTTGACTTATTTTGTAGTGCACTATCAGGATTGTCCTGAACGTCACTTCAACATCGTCTTCTAGGTACTGTCTGTTGTCGACGACTCTGCGTATGAGGATCCAGATGGTGCCATTTGCTTTCTCATAATGTGCACTCAGATTATTGAATCACGTGGACTCTATGTTGGTGCGACTCCAGGTTGGCTTTATTGTCACTTCAATAGTTTGGACAGCTGTGGCTAGGATTAGTTTCTGAATAATTAAGGCTTTGTTGAATAGTACAATGTAAACCTACAGAAGTGATAGTAATTTAATATACTTTACTAATTTTACACTACTTGACTAAATGAATACGTAATTGCTTACTTGCTGACGCGTTTCAAAACGATCGTTCCTTTTTCGAAGCTAACCTTCTATAAGCGGCTTCTGGCTCTTTACAAACGTTATGACAGGGTTGGATTTAAGACATTAGGTGAGGTGTCAGCGTCTTGTGTGATGTATTTGAAAAGACTATTAGCTTCAAAGTGTGTGTGGTCATTAAGTATATTTTACCTGTCTGTTGCGTAGTCTTTGTAGATTTCATATTTTTCTAAGGTTGTTAGTTTTTTACTCTGTTTTAATGTTTGTAGAATATTTAAATTAGTGTGTATGTCGGTATGTGTGTGTTGGGTGTTATTTAGGTGTTTTGCGTAGCTGGATTTAGGGTTTGTTTTGTTTGGGTAATGTAAAACAAACAAACCCTAAATCCAGCTACGCAAAACACCTAAATAACACCCAACACACACATACCGACATACACACTAATTTAAATATTCTACACACATTAAAACAAAGTAAAAAACTAACAGCCTTAGAAAAATATGAAATCTACAAACACTACACAACAGACAGGGAAAATATACTTAATGACCACACACACTTTGAAGCCAATAGTCTTTTCAAATACATCACACAAGACGCCGACACCTCACCTAATGCTATAAATCCAACCCTGTCATACTCTTTGTAAAGAGCCAGAAGCCGCTAATAGAAGGTTAGCTTCGAAAAAGGAACGATCGTTTTGAAACTCGTCAGCAAGTAAGCAATTACGTAGTCACTTACTTAAATAATGTAAAATTAGTTTAATCAGTGAATTCAAGATGATTACATCAAGAACTTTAATATACTTGCTAACCAACGCCAGTCTTGGCTGATGAGTCATTTGGTAGCGCACTGACCAGTATATCCGAGAGTGCTCCGGTCTTCTTCTCACCTTCAATGCCTTGCTATGGTCGAGGGCTGTGCATTTCAGAAGGCAGTTCACTACCCCATTTCAGAATAATTCCATCCGGGTTACAGGATCAGGAGGACTGGTAGTCTACTTGCGGCTTCAAGTAACATCTAAACATGCCAAACCCATTCTTGTGGCTTATGGAAGAGTACGGTTGATCGGCTCATCCCTTATGTTTCCTACCCAGTTTTATTGGTAGATGCTCTTAGTCGATTTGTTATGGTGTTACTGTTTAGGGCGGATAAAGATTGTGGCTGGATAAAGAAGTAGGGTGTAAGTGCGAAATTGTATGGCAACGCAGCTCCGGCTTCTGTTAATAATACTACTGCAGTCTTGTGCTATTCATTCAAGTCATTTGTATTCATTTCCATGACGTCACTTTTTATTACTAAGTTATTAATAGATTTTACACCGCTCCTTCATGTTTCTTGCAGATCATTCAAAAGGTTTCTTCCGGTAAAGTTATTCCAGCAATGTACTCTATACAGTACACTTGTTGGGCGAAAGGTATATTGATTTATTGGCAGGCTGGTACTAAAAATGTCTGCATGAAAATAATTGAATGTTTGCCTATTCATTTTCGTGTAGGCGGAGCATGAACGTTTGGTCAGGGAAGTATTGACCGCCTACAATATCAGCCCATTTGGGAATGTCCACGCACGGGATGCATACCGTCGAAATAATTTAGAATTTTACACACGCTTAACAGAAACCCAAACACAGCTTTCCTTCAGTCTCGCCGTTGAGTTAATTACAAGCCAGTATATTACGACGTTTTCAGGAAGGCTTTACGAGCGCCGGACAATGTTTAAGTGTTCCGTTGGCAAAAATATCGCAATATACGCAGCAGACCTCTTTGTCAGGACCTTTTGTGCTGCACAATAAATCTAAAGATTCCATTTGGCCATCTAGACAAAATGACCCACCTATTTTCGGCTATAAATTTCGTTTCATAAAAACCTGTGATTTACTCTGTCGGAGGGGGTGTTGCCTGCATTGATTTAGCCTTTCCCCTCCCTTCGGCGCTGTCACCGACCCTTCTACAATTAACACAACAATTAACTACAGCTGGCCGCCTGACCAGATGGTCCGACACGGGTAATTACAGATACATGGATTGCAATGCATTTATGGATTCCGTCGGATTTCGATTGTTTTTAAATGCGATCATTTCCGTGGGGGAGTATTTTTCGCTAATGCACGTTTTGTTAGTTTGGTCAGATTGTTCCGGAAGCAACGGGCGTTATAAACGCATGGGTTCTAATTGCAATACGGAAAAAACTTGTTCACTTTTTGGGTGGATCTGCGTTAGTGGTAAGGAAGTATGAACTAGCATACAGGGTTGCCAGATTTAACTTTATTCAAGTAAAACCCAATATTTACATAAATGTTGTCTGTGACTTTATTTCTCAGAACGCCTTGTGACGTATTATAAGTTCAAGATACAGTACACACCATGCTTACACGTAATGCTCCCTTAACTCAGCCCATATCTACCTGAAGCGCATCGCCGAATAAGGATGTTTACCGATAATATTTGGCAAAAATTATCCAGTGCGTAAGAATTAAAAAATTTGAATATTTTTTTAAAATTTTAACATCAGCAAAAATTACTTCAAAATATGGAAATTTGTTTGGTCTTTTTGAAGTTTTAACGCTTAAATTATGCTACGTAATTATTAAATTTCTTCTTTTAGCTAACACTCTCTTGATATAACTTGCACAAATTATCAGCCGTTAATAAATTACGGTTATATTCGTTCAATCAAGTTCAAATACATTTTCATTAACTTATAGTGGATGTCAATTGATCTTAATACAGTTTATTCAAATATTTATTCAATAATTAAATTATAAAAGTTTTGGGGGTCCAGCCGGGTTCGAACTGAGAATCGTCATATACGAAGTCTAGCGCTACTTGGTACTGCGCCAACTTTCCAATTACTAGAATTATTGCTCAAAGATGTATGATTTTTCCCCATCTGGTTGTCGTCGAAACCTCTATTGTACAACCTTAAACTGTTGCCATGGTTACCACACATTCAGATAAACAGTGCTCTAGGGTAACTAAAACAAAATGTCTGTTTGTTAATTTCAGTAGGTATTTACTTAAAAATGTTATTTAAATATTACTTGTTTATTGTATATTATTGAGTTAAAATTTTATTAAATATTTGATCAATTAATTTATTTCCTCAAATCCTACTATAATTAATTTAATATATTGATAATGAGTTATGTAATTTTATTCTAATGTTTTAAATAAAAACATCCCTTGACGAGTTTGACAATTTAATAAGGTTAAATAAATAAGATTCAATTAAATTGGTTATATACTATTTGTAATCAGTACAATTTTTCCAGATTTAGATAAAGGTTTTATAATAAATACATTCTATAGCATGTAAATCAACTTCAAAGAACAATGTATAGAAATATCTGACGTAACACTAGAAAAAAAGTACTGCTTTTTACTATTTAAGAATAATGTTGAAGTTTTTAAAGTACAATAAACAGAATAAAATAACCTATGAATAACAAAAACAGCTGTTGTCTAAAACTATACGCGAATAAATATTTTAATCAAGTATATAATATTCTAAATAGACAGAAGGTGTTTAAACGTAATATAAACGTAACCTCAAATTAGCTTTAAATAGTAAACGATTACTCATTACGTTAACTTACTTTATTATAAACGCTCGCGAAATATTCGGGAAAATTCGTTCCTCTTCGGAAAGTTGAGGAAAAAACCCAAAATGTGTCGGATGAATAAATCACTTCGTGATGTTAGGCCTAATGATATAAAAGTTATAGTTTACAGAATGAGCTAAAGGGTGTAAATAATAGGAAACTCTTAGTCTTCAGATAGTCCAAAGGAGAACAGTGACAGAGTCGTCGGAGAGTATAATACTCGTAGAAGTAGCTCTAGATAAACCCTGAGCATCTACTCACTGCACTGTAGTAAATATAATGATTCATAATTAATAAATACATAATAACGTACGTCGAGGAATTGACTATTTCTTATGGCGTTCTTTACTGTGTAGCCTATAATACACTGAAAAAACCCCTACGTTTATGGGTTAATTGTTTTGATAAATAAAGTTTTGTTCAAGGAAAGGAAACAAATATTGTAAAATTTTAAATAAAATAACATAAGACATTTAGTTTTCGAAACTAAATATTTGTCAAGCTGAAGATTTTTCTGAGTGCAAAACATACGTAGTCAGGCGTCATTTAAAAAATTTGACAGTGGGACTGGGCTTCTATTGAAGAATGTACTTAACAGGTTCTTTAATAGAATCTATTTAACGTGTTTAGAAAAACACGAATGTGGTTAATAGAACGGAGATGATTTACTGAATAAACATTTTATTTAAAGAGTGTGATTGATATCGACTCTTGAAAACTAATAGACGCGCTTTAGAAAGCTTTAAAGTTTTAGATTTAAAATTTATTTAAACTTAAAAATTTGAAAATAAAATATGACTCAATATATTGAAATTATTATAGTAAGATTTATGGAAATATATACATTTTGGCGAACACACCGAAACTAAAAAGTAGGGATGAATGTAAAAAGATTATTAAGTTTTAAAGGTGTGTTGAAGAAAAAATAATAAAGTATATTTAGTAACTGGTAAAAACTCATTTCATAACATTTTAATTTAATAATGTACAATAAAAAAAGTAACATAGCTTACGTGTTAGAACAGCTCCTCTACAACATAACCTATAACGTAAAATCAGCTGTTGTATAAAATCATATGTTCTCACAAAATTTAACCTAAAATATGAAGCGCGACTCGTGACGGGAAGCCGAAGATTTTCTCCGTTGAAATCATTACGTCATGCTTGACATAAAAAATAGTCATTTCACAAATGTTCAATATGGTAATCTTATCATATAGGAGAAAGCTAGGTTGAGGTTTCGGATGGGTTCAACTGTCCTTTCGTAGCTTGCCTTGTCAACAGTACAATTCTCTTTAAGAAGAGATGTTTCTCAACCCTAATGTCCAACCCTTAAGTCGGATACGACAGGTACAACAGACAGGGGCAGAACAAGGTTAGTACATGAAGTTGGCATCCGGTCTAATGAAACTTGTCTGATTTAAATGCAACACCGACGTTAACTCGTATAGAATCGGCCAAGAGCGTGAGTTATCGTGACGTACATTTGGCAGTGAACTTGATCGGCAGTTTCTTGCAATTAATCACTGAAGCGTCCAAAAGGGACAAGCTTCGGCGACGCTAGGTTTGAATTGTTAAATAGTTATTTGACTCACGAACGATCTTAATTAAATATTATGATTTATGGCGTTGTTCTTTTAAAGGTTTGTTCATTGTAATTAGAATAGTTTTAAAAAACTTGTAAATTTACTTAGATATCCCTCAAACACGCTCAAAACTAATATTTTAATGCAGATAAAACTATTTATCAAATTAAATGCATTGTTTGTTTCTCAAAAGCAAGTTTCCTTCTGTTTTATTTCATAACTTATACTTAACTTACATCATTTACTTCCAATTTCGAAGAACCACATTCTCAGCTGGCTTCCCTCTTCCGACTTTGTTTAGTTCTGTTTTCTTTCTATACTTGAACATCTTTTCCAACCTTTCACCAGTTATATCATTACTCCCTAACTATATTTTTTTTTAAATATTTAAATATTATAGTAACGTGTAAGAAGTCACAGTTGTCTAATCAGAGTTATTTAATGAAATAGTTCTTATGTATGAAAGTAACTGGCGCAGTATTTTCAGTAACGGTTAGGAAATCACAAGTTGGGCATTAGTTCCACGTGTTAATAACTAGCTCAGTAGCAGTAAAGAAAATAACAGGTATTTTCACATTTAACTGTTACACGAGTAAATATTTCGCATAGCATTATCACTAACGATTAGAAGCTCACAGTTCACTTATTGTCTAAAAGTTAGATCTGTATTCTAATAGAGAATTATCAGTAACTGTCAGGAAAATATCATCTCACTTGAGGTCTTTCAGTTTTACGTATATTTCGTGTAGTAGTATCAGTGAAGAAAGTAACAAGTTATTTGTTGCCTGTCAATTCCTGTAATATCCCGCACCGTATTGACTAATAACTGTCAAGAAAATAACAGGGGTTTTGCGTATAACATTTTCACACGAGTAAATAACTGGCATTGCAAAATGTATATTAAATCAAGTATTTACAAAGGGATATAGATTTTGCGTTATTGGTTCACGACTATTCTGATGCTTCTATATTATTACAGCTTGAAAAAGCATTTATTTCTACAATATTCTTGCAATATCTCCTTTCACCATAGACAACAAATATTGTAAAGCAACTACCAACGTATTCAATCATCGTTAGGGTGGTGAGCACGCTCTGAGATGCGCTTAACGCTCCTGGCGGCAGCGCAGTAGCACACATAATGTTTCTTTACCACTTATATGTAATAAATGTGTTGCTAGTATGCTTTAAACTCAGTAGGGGCAGGTCTAACTCGTGAACCCTATCCTGACCACACGATCCATCGTTTTTCTTAATTCTCAGTCGTGAAGGGGATCATTAAGGCCCATTTAGTAGGACCTGCTTTACTAGATCTCTCTTCCCTCTGGCCTGATCAGTAGCAACGTTCCCAGATAAATAGGTGGGCTATCCAGACAAGATTTATGTCCTTACCAGGACCCTGTCCCTTTTCAGATTCCTTTTCATGTCCTTCATAGGTAATAGCAATTAAATTAACACCCATCCTTAAAACAACTACTTGCCAGTGTGTTGAAAAAGTAAGGTGACAAATTCATTATCATTATTTTTCATTGTTGTTTTCTTTAACCGGCCCCGTCACCAACGTAGGTGTAAAGCGACTGTCGAGTAAGGATATACAGGAGTATTTATTGAGAGAAGAAAGCTGGAATACATCCCTTGAGGCCCAGTAAGTATGTGGAGCTTCGGTTGCAGATTGAGGAATAATTGACAGCAGCCAAATCAGGCCCCGGTAGAAGAGAACGATCCTTTGAAAGTTAAGATTGTCATCTACCCAACGTTTCAAATCTGCCAATAAAATCAGAACAGTCTTGTTAATAACTGAAACTCGCGATGTTCAAGGGACATTTTTATAATCTGTTATTAGCGTATAATTTTTAAACTAATAAGCTGTTTAAACTAGCTTAATACAAAGGACATGGAGAAAAAGATGTTGTGCAACGGGTTCAAAGTTTTTGAAAAATGTAGTTTGAAGTAAATCCACAAGTAGGGCCTACGAAGGTATGCTATTTACAACCATTTTAAAAATGAAAAAAAATCAACTCACCTGTAATATACGACTTCAAACTGGCAAGTGGACAAGGTCCACTGAAGTAATCGATTACTTTTCTATAGTAATCGAATTTGAAATCTATTTCGAGATTGTTTCGCATCAAGATCTAGATTAAAATATTTTGCATAAAAGCTAAGCATTTCTCATCAATTTATACATAGTTTACAAATGGCATAAAATTTATTCACAAGTAAGTTTACAAATGTCTTTACAGTCTTAAAATCTAAATTGGGAAAAAACTGAATCGCACAGTAGTACGCAAATAAATATTGCGTAATAAATGTTGCGTAATATTTCGTATATTGTTTGTACGAATTGTGCAAACAATATTTTTAAGTAGAGATGGGGCCGATACCTAAAATTTCGGTTTCCGATTTTGATTCTGAAATGTTTCTTCCGATTCTCGATTCTTAAGTCGATTCTTGATTCTTTTAACTTATATAGGACTACTAGATATTTTTAATGATAACTTAGGTAACCTCTTGGTGATATTGTGAAACCTTTAAAGAGTTCTGTTTTAATGTAATAGGCTACACAAAACGTTCATCCTTGATTTATAGCAAATTCTGAAAGCATGACAAATGTACGGGTACAAGTGACAAACAAACAGACCAGAAATATTTCCGATCTTCTTTGTTGTTGTCAAAATAATAACAATATTTTCTTAATCTCAAATCGGCATTTGCTTTTATCGTTTAAGTCAATCAAAGCAAGTAATACATAAATAAGACACAACTGAGAGCTAATTCTTTTTCGATAATTTTCACCACATACGTTTTTTAACAGTTATAAAACGAAGAATCAGAATCGGTTCTTTAATCAATGGAGAGTATCGACAGTTGCTCGATATAATTGGAATCGAGGATTTCTAGAATCGAGTATTGGAATCGGCCCATCCTTATTTTCAAGTAACTTAATTATAGTATTTCTGAATTTTTGGTTTAAATAAAACTAAATAAATAAAAATAAATGGTCAATTGTTTTACGTGATGTCATATTGATAACATTATTAATTGTAAACAAATGTTAGCAAAACGTTATCAACAAAAAATTATGGAATATAGTATATAGTTTAAAATTTATTTATAAAGGAAAGTTACGTAAGGGATTTATTTAATATAATAATGATAATATAAATGTAATTACTGTTAGGAAATCCGAAATCTGAGGAAAATCTCGTTCTGTATTAATTAAAGTAATGGGGGCGGTTCCAGAAACTCTGCCTTCAAAGATGATGACGCGGTTTTAATTTATATAATTGCAACCGGAGTTTGTGTACAACTGTGCCTTAGGTCCAATGGTTGGCGCTTGTGTGTAACAGTGGGTTTTACGGGGTTTGTTAAGTCATATAGAACCGTCTTACATACAGTATGTGTTACAGTTTTATACTAAACTAATAACGCCTCTTGTTGTCGGAACTCGGTTGTCCTGGAAGCCGTTACAGATCTAAGAGGATGTGGATACGTCTACTACTCCGTTGGAGAGCACTTCTACTTCTGCTAAGTGACCCTTTCCCAGCGATCCCATAGCACTACCCTATTCTTTCTATCGGGAGATCATTGTCTCCTTTCCTTTGCCCCACCTAACTTTATCTACACTCTTCATCCTTCTTATAACATAGAGAGAGACATAACGGATGGACAGGTTTTTATCACCCCGATAGAGAGTGGGTCTACTTCAAGTCCGCAAGCTTACAAAAGAGTATCCACAATATCTCCACCATATCCTGTATAGTTTGGTTGTTTTTTCTACCTGTGTTAGTATTTTCCTACCTATAAACTGGGTTTTATGTCCCTACATTTAATAATATGTCCCTACCTAACTACAAAAGTGAGTTTTATGTCACTACCTTTATTAGTATGTCATTACCTTCCTACAACAGTGGGTTTTATGTCCCTATCTCTATTACTAAGTATTAGTATGACCTTAGCGATAATAGCTCGTGTTATGTCCCTACCTGTATAAGCTTGCTCCTACCTTATAACAATGGGTTTTACAATCCTTCCTGAATTATTATGTCCCTACCTATAACAATGTTTTCTATTTACCTACCTGTATTAGTTGGTATTAGTATGTCCTTATGTAAATATCATGTAAGGACATATATGCTAGTGTTATAGATGTGTTCTATAAAAACCATTTATAGGTTGTTATAAAAATCTATAACAATGGGTTTTATGTCCCTACCTGTATTAGTATATCCCTACCACATATAACAGGGGGATTTATAACCCTACGTGTATTAGTGGGTATTATTGTGCCCTACCTACCTATATTGGCTTTATATCCCTGCCATTATTAGTAGGCATTAGTAAATCCCTACCGATAATAGTAGGTTCATGTCCCTACCTGTATAAGTCTGTCCCTATAACAGTGGGTAATATGCCCCTAGCTGTATTAGTAAATATTAGTATGTCCCTAGCAATAATAGCGCGTTTTATGTTGCTACATGTATAAGCGTGTACCTACCTATAACAATGAGTTTTACATTCCTTCCTAAATTAGTATGTCCCTACCTATATAACAATACGTTCTATTTCCGTACCTGTATTAGTCGGTATTAGTATGTCTCCACCTACCTAAAACAGTGGGATTTATAACCCTACCTGTATTTGTGGGTATTATTGTGTCCCTACCTACCTATATTGGGTTTTATGTCCCTACCTGTATTAGTATGTCCCTATCCATAACCACGTGTTTTATCACCCTACCTGTATCCTTAATTTGGTTAGATAAATAAAGGAAATGGTGTTTTAACGTAACTTAAGAGTTTAATAACAACATTGTGAAAATGACGTCAGGCAATAGCGAAACCTGTAACTAACAATGTGTAATCTATAAGACTTTGTTTATTTATTTCCATAGATACGGTAAATTTTCTATTTAGTATAAAATATATCAGAATTTTAAACATGAGGACAGAAATATTACAGAAACTGTCAAGAAACCAAAGATAGGCCTACTCGATAGATAAACTTATAGGCCTAAATAATGTTTCAAATTTTTCTAACTCTAGGTCGTATCGTTTCTCTAACACATGTCGATATACACACTATCTACATCGGCAACGGAATAGACAACACGTCGATAGAAATATAGTTTACACGTTTATATAGAAACACGTCGATATAGTTTTATTACAACAATTTATTTTGAAAATAGGTTATCTTTAAACCGCTTTGTTTACCAGCGTCGGCGTTGGGTTCGTTTTCATAAATCAGCTGTTTTCTAAGAACGTGTGTAGAGCAATGGTTTTAAATGTATTGTTCTTCTACTGGACTATTGCGTGTATTTTCGCATCCCACTTCCCGATTGCAACACAATATTGCAACCAATCTGTGACAACAATTGACAATATTTTATGGTAGGATCAATAAAACTTTTGAGTTGAACACTGGGTTGTCAGAGAATAGGCAAATGCCGAAGTGATTTGTCAGAAGATGACGCCGATGTTGCGTAGATGTGGACAATCTAAAGTTTCTTCCGGTTTATTAAAACTTTGTACATTTCAATTCCTCCAGTTAGTTCAAACTCACCTTTTTTTAATTCTTGTTCAAATTTTCAAATCGTTAATAAAATACCTTTTATTCGTCCAACTTCTAATACATTTTTAAAACCTGTAGTGGATGACACGATATAGTTTTTTTCAAATTATAATCAATCAATTAAATTTAATTAAATAATTTTAGTTTTATATGGGAGAAAAAATTTTCACAAAAAGGAGCAAGGTATGCAATATAGTTATTTCGTCCCATTTGGCTTAAAATAAGTGATAACATATGATTTCATAGAACAGCTGATTTTATGTTAATTATATGGAAAACAGCTGTTTTAACGCATAGGTAATGTAAATGTATTTATATTAATTGTAATTACCATAAAAAAAGTAACTAAATAATTTGTTTTACCTATGTAGGAATTGACTTTAAACATTTTTTAAAATTATTTCTTCATAAATTTTCTTTGGTAATTCGCTATTGTCATAGAGTTTGAAATCGCCAATATTACAGAATCAAGCGAATTTCCAGGCTGTTGAAGAAATCTCTAACGCTTATTTTTACAACGCAGTTATTATATTGCTTTTAGTCCATTAGAAGCCAATAAGAGCAGCAAAGAGACTTAAATCATAATATTTACCTGAAGTCTTTTAATGGTTACATATAATCAGGAATCTGGCGAATAGCTCTTTACGGTTAAATAGTTAGTTAATCTAATTTAATGTTTGCGTCGACGTTTCGACCATTTACAAGTTTTTACGGTTATTATTACGGTTAAAATATATAACTATACTTAATCCTATGTGATAGACATTAAATTAATTTTGTCCTGTGCTATTCGTGTTAATTTTTCACTATGAGGAGATTGTGACGGGTGACAGAGATGAAGCTCAGCAGCGCTTATCACATGATACTCATGAGCACTGTGAGGCCACTCACACTGAATAAGTAAAAATCTCTATTTCTATCCTTGGCAAGGTTTATCTTTTTTCGGGGAAATCTAATTTATTTAGAAAATAAAACATTTACTATATTTTATACTTTTTAATATTTTTTTTAGGTTATTGGACTGTTTATCTCGTTGGTTTTTCTTACTTTTTATTCCATGGGATGTTTTAAACGATATTTCCTTTATTTTACATTACACAGGCATTAATAACGCGCCCCATAGCTTAAATTACCTGAACATGGCCACAACCGCTCCTGGAGGCCATTTGACAAGTGCCTCTAATTGGGAAAAACCCCAAACAAGACAACTCGTTTTGAAAATAATTACAGTCCACAAATTATTTTTGCCTCGTGGTAAAATATTTTTTTAAATGTAATTTTGGTGATTTACCAAAACTAATGACGCAACATAAATCTTCTTTAGAGTTATTAATGTGGAATTTTATTTTGAATTGAGAAATATCTTTGTGCAAAGCAATTATTTATTGTTAAAAGTTTTACTTAGTAATTCATTATCACGTTTTGCCTGTTTGAGTCGCTGCAAAGAAAATTTAAATACCTAAATTGTTATCCCCCCTTAAAATGTTTTTGTTTTATAATACAATATAATATATAGATATTATTTAGTTTTTAATACATGTTTGAAATTTTCTCAAATATTTTGTTGGCTTACTCAACATTATTTTTACGGGGTTTCCTACAATTCTTTACGTGATGAGTCAGCGGCACCTGATAGAAAATTTCTATGGGACATGTACGAGCATGTATAATTTAAAGGAACGAATATCGTCCTCACTCCACCTCTACCAAAGCCAATTCATCCCCCTTGTTTTTATTTACCCTTTGGTATTCATATTTCCACTCCAGGATGTAAGCGCTAGGCACACCTCTACGCCCCTAGTTGAGAGTAGGGATGTATTTAGGGGTGAGATTGTGCAGATGTAAGCCTCTCTCACCTCATAGATCATAAGATCTTACAACTACACTAACAAGCTACAACATTTTATTATTACAGTAGTAATATATCGCGTAAGAGGGTGGTTTTATTCATAATCACCCCCTTCATGGGTGTACAAACCGTACAGTGATCTTCGCCATAGTAAAACTATAAAAAACCGTCATATAATGTAATAGAAACGTTCCCTCGTAGTAGTTCTTTAGTTAAATAGAAATAAAACGTTCGGCAGTCTCTAAGAAAACAAGTAATATAAGAAAAAGTTTTAAAATGGATATTTCATTATAACATACAAATATCACTGTCGATAATGTATATGTTATACACAAATAATATTATAAACAATTTTGTTTACGTAATTTCCTACTGAGGTTGCAAAGAAAAAGTTTTATTTCAGTTACCCTAGAGCAGTATTTATCATATTGTGTGGTAACCATGGCAACAGTGCAAGGTAGTACGATGGAGGTTTTGACGACAAGCAGATGGGGTAAAAAATTCAAATACATCTTTGAGAAATACATTTCTAGGTATTGGAAAAGTAGTCCAGTGCCAGGTGCAGTAGACATCAAACATCAAGATTCTCAGTTCGAATCAGGCTGGACCCAAAACTTTATATAATTTAATTATTGAATAAATATTTGAAAACACTGTATTAACATCAATCGTTATCTACAATAGGTTAAAACAATTATATTAGAACGTAATTTGACGAATAAAAAGTATTTTCATAACGATTGAAAATTTATAATATGTATATGTATATATATATATATATATATATATGTATATATATATATGTATATGTATATGTATATATATATATATATATATATATATATATATATATATATATATATATATATATATAAAGAACCAAGTCAAAATACAAATACAAGAATTATAATTGAATTTACAATTATATTTGTAAATTATCATTGTAAATTCAATTATAATTCTTGTATTTGTATTTTGACTTAGTTCTTTATTAATACACAAGAATACATTTTACGATATATATATATATAAAACCAAGTCAAAATACAAATACAAGAATTATAATTGAATTTACAATTATATTTGTAAATTATCATTGTAAATTCAATTATAATTCTTGTATTTGTATTTTGACTTAGTTCTTTATTAATACACAAGAATACATTTTACGATATATATATATAAAGAAACAAGTCAAAGTACAAATACAAGAATTATAATTGAATTTACAATTATATTTGTAAATTATCATTGTAAATTCAATTATAATTCTTATATTTGTATTTTGACTTAGTTCTTTATTAATACACAAGAATACATATTACGATATATATATATATATATATATATATATATATATATATATATATATATATAAAACCAAGTCAAAATACAAATACAAGAATTATAATTGAATTTACAATTATATTTGTAAATTATCATTGTAAATTAAATTATAATTCTTGTATTTGTATTTTGACTTAGTTCTTTATTAATACAGAAGAATACATATTACGATATATATATATATATATATATATATATATATATATATATATATATATATATATATATAGGAATACACACACACACACATATATATCTATATATATATGTAGAAGAGCGTGAGCTAATAGAAGGAATTGAATAATAAGATCCGTCATATTTCCTAAAGGCAAATAAACATATAAAATAAGGATCCATCACATATGTTTATTTAGAATCACATATGAATTTATCCCAGAATACCACGGTATTCTTTTAGTTCTTCTGTTTAGTGTATACTTTGTTTAGTATTTTTTATAAAACTCAAACAGACCGTTTAAACTTTTAGGGGGTAAAACAATTCAATGGACAAAACTGTAACAGCGAGGCCCTCTTTCGATGAACATCGCCCTTTTGTTACTCCTCTCTATTAAAAAATTTAATCTTTCTTGTTAGTTTTTAGAGAATTAACTTCAAAAGTGTTAAAATGGAAATTAATTTAGCTTGTATTTATTACTTTCGAGTAGAATTTGGTACTGTAGGGCGCGAAACATTAGGGGCGGCAATTTATTAAATAAAGGGTTCGCCAGTGTTTGACAAGCAATACTTTGTGGGCTTATCGTATTTTATGTGCTTCCGCGACGCCGGTCTAGATGCTAAACATTAATGGTAAGCTGTTTGGAAACATGACTACTTTTACTTCCTTTAATAAAATGTTATTATTATTAGCGATATTATATGTTTCGAAGTAAGTAACAAGTTATTTCTGTTAAGTATCAAGCTTTTGCCACTCTACCATTGTTAAATTACTTCTTGTAGAATCGTTTCGGATAGGGATCCTACATTAGAGCTTTCTATGAAGGGGTAAACACGAGAGACTGTGACAATCCTGGGAAAAGCTAAACCTCACGTCACAGATTTAGGTACATCCAGCAGAAACATCGATTAATAGAATCATTAACACAATATTGTTTATCGCAGGAAAAATGCAGAGTGTTTTTAGGTGAATAATTATCCAGATCAGAATATTTGTACGGGAAAAGATTTAGGAGTTGGCTTCACGCTACAATTCTCTAACTCTAACACATCTGTATCTATAGAGTAGGCGTATATATGTGCTGTATCAACTATTTTAGCATAAATTAAGTGACAGCATGTGATTACAATCAACACCTGATTTTATGTTATAGGTTATGTAAGAGCTGTTTTAACTCGTAGATTAAGCTACTTTGTTTATTGTACATTATTCAATTAACATTTTATTATTCAGTTATTTTATCAGTAAATAAATTTATTAATTTTTGTTAAAAAAATTATACTACAGTTAATACAATAAAATGATAGTTGATAATGTTCATTCTAATTTTTTAAATAAAAAGTTTCTTAGGAGCGTCTGAACTTAGGACTTAAATTATTCCTTAAGTTATTAGTAATTGAATTACTAGATTCTATTGAAACCTGGTAACTAAATGCTTGAAATGGAGGATTCACTACCATCGAACAGTTCCACTGACAGCCACATTGTATTTGTTTCTGTTCAAACAAGAAATAATCATTGACGTTCATAATTAGATAGAACTCGTACACATTTAGTTTTGGTGTGGTATAATCCTCTATTATTCTCACATTGATCATTGACATCCTCTGGTATTTTCTTTTTCGATTTCTCAGCCCCTCTTCTGATATCCATACACTTGAAATGCCTACATTCCATTAGCGAGAGTATTATATATATATATATATATATATATATATATAATTATTACAATAAATATATATTACTATAATACTCGTATATCATATAAAGATATATATATATATATATATATATATATATATATATTATTTTGTTAAAGTATTCAATCGTTAATAAAATACTTTTTATTCATCCACACAAGTACGTTACAATTTTTTAAACTTGTAGTAGATGACACTTGATATACAATTTTGTTCAAATAATAATTCATTATATAAATAATTTATTTAAATAAATAAACTCAATTAATAATATTATGGAAAAATTAACATAACATAAGCGTTAAATCAGCTGTTCTACCATATAAAATATAACATAAAATCAGCTGTTCTACCACATATCCTATAAAATAAAATCAGCTGTTTTATGAAAATATATGCTATCATTTATTTTTAACCAAATGGGACGAAATCATATTATTGCATACCGTGTTCCTTGTGTGAAAGGTTTGTTTTCTATATAATTTATTTAATGAATTATTTTAGTTTTATATGGAAAAAACCTTTCACAAAAGGGGAACGGTATGCAATATTATTATTTCGTCCCTTTTGGTTCAAAATAAATGATAACATATATTTTCATAAAACAGCTGATTTCATGTTATAGGTTATGTGGTCGAACATCTGATCTTATGTTTTAGGTTACTTGGTAGAACAGCTGATTTAACGCTTACGTTATGTTACGTTTATTATAGTATTTTTAATTATTTAAGAAAAAGTAACGAAAATAAAATTGTTCTGTGTTTACCCAAGTAGGAATTAACTATTTTTTTTCATATGTGTTGAAATTATTTTATTTACAATTTATATATATTGTAAATAATATATTTTCAAAAATAAACTCAACAAAAACGTGTTGATAGAAACAAACGCCACAAACTTCATAACAAATATTCCACTCTTACTTATTCGCAAATATTGGTAGCAAAATAAATTGGTTAGATTTTGTAGAGGAAATACACTAGCACTATATTCACGCACGCACACACACGTGCACGGCCGAGTACATAAACTGTCGGGTTTAATTGGATGCCCGTAGCCCTAAACAGTAGTGCGCCATAACTTACCCAGGCATGCAAGATTGTGTTCGCCTCGTACCCAGGAGCGAAGTAGATGGCTAGTGGCGTCTTCATTCTAAATACTAGCGCAGTGTATAAATAGTTGCTTTGGTTAATTCTGAGCATATTAAACGCGTTCAGTATAGCATTTAATGAAAAAGCTAAACGTCTGAACTATGTTTTAAAGTTTTCATGCAATTTTTCCCTCTTCAAATATACTATATAAAGTTGTGATTACAGATAAAATTGATATCTTTGTGCAAAGTGTTTTAACTGTAATATAGTGTAATCTTGTGCAAATAAAAGCTAGTCAGAAACTTGTGCGCTGGGTAGGGGACAGTATCGGTAGGGGCACGAGTCGTGGGGACAGTATCACCTCAGTCGCGAAGCTATTTTGTTATCAAAAATGGCGAAAACCCTATTTATAAATTTCCCCGAAAATATTCGATTCTAGGCATTGAAATAAAAAAAAAATAAATAAACTTATTCTTAGTGCTCACTTACATTACGAACCGAAGGTATACTCAATAATCATAATCTAACCGAACCTAACCTCACTTAACCTAACCTAACATAACTTAACCTAACCTAAAATAACTTAACCTAATCTAACATAACTTAACCTAACCTTACATACCTTAACCTAACCTAACATAACTCATCGGAACTTAACTTAAATCAATTATAAATAAATGAAACCCTTATATGTTCTGATGTACATTTCGATAGCAAAGCAATCATCTTCAGAGGAAATGATTACAATACTAACTTAGGAGGAGTTAGTCCTGTAGTATTTTCCACTGAAGATGATTACTTTTCAATTGAATTTACATCAAGAAATAAATAAAGAGTCTTTGTGATTTGGAAGATTTTATTTATTCATAAATAAAAATTACACCTATTGTTCTTTAACTTATTACCAACTTTATCTAATTTAACCTAACCTATCTTAACCGAATCTAACTTGACCTATTTATCCTAACGTAACTAATTTATTATAGTTTAACCTCTATTTTGATAAATAAGTCAATAATCTTTTTATATATATATATCAGGGTTTATCTGAATCGATAGGATGGGACAACCGCTGGTCACAATGCTTTTGTTATTAGGATGCAGAGTCGTTGTTGGGTTCACAGGAAACGATAGACTAACCCTGTTGCTGGGTTCTGTGTTGACCTGGTTACCATGGAAACCACTAATATCTGATCAGCTGAAAGCGTTAGTGAGTTTAAAAATCTTTTCTGGCATTTAGTGGTGAAGATACCTTTCTAATTTAAAACTGTTATTACTGTGAATGGAATTAGAATTTCAAGTGGAGTTCATAAGAATTGTTCAGTGAGACATGTCATTTAGAATGATACTTCTGATAATGCTGACCATGGATACTTATACGCCAAAGAATGAAATTTCGAAGTAATTGACTTCAGTAAGAGAGAAACTATAAGAGATGAAACTTGTAAGAACAAAGAGTAGCTGAAGGATATATTTCTTCTTACATTTACTTAATTTGATACGATGAACAACAGAGATAAACCTTCTGGTACCTAAACAATTCAACAACCATTTGCCCTCTGATTCATCTCCCTTTTTTTATCTGATCGTAAACAGAATATTTTGTCTTTTATTTGTCCTATTATTTTATTGTTGTTGCTAATGTTATTACATTATTACAGGCCTACATTTAAAAAATATTATCCTGTTTCAGCTGCAGATGGCCTAAATTGAATTTCAGTAAAAGAAAAGTTTTAAATTTTTCGGTTAAAGAAATATTTTATTTTTTAAAATTCTTTCGGCGATCTGACACTATGCATATTATCTCTTACCAAGAATATGAAAGGAATATGAACATGTGTAGTATTATGGTAAGAGCATACAACCTACTGGTATATAATATAAGGGAAATGTATTAGGATATTACGATGATTAGGCTTTCTGACGTACTCTCTATCGGGGATTATAATAAAGTGTCTACACATTACACCCTCTTGTAAGAAGATTACTGAGGGGTAAATGTAATGAGGTTGAACTCAGTAAAGAGCATAATGATCCCTCAGTAAAGACGCTGGGAAAAATTATGGCAGGGTTGCATTTGTAAGACCTACTCTCCATAGGGGCCATAATTAAGTGTTTAAGGGGACATCCAATTAAAGCAGAGTTGGTAAAAACTAGCATCACGTGAGTGGGGTCACTATTTGAAGTGAGTTAAGTGTGGATGTCTAGTTTTAATAGGAAGTTGTTTTTGTCATGCACAACAAAACATTTAAATTTATATTTTGTTTTCAAATCTTTCGTTGTACACAACACGTTTTTACCCATGATTTTCTAATTTTTAATAATTTTGTAAAATTATTACGGGCGATAAATAATAATAAATTATAGAGATATTATTTTTTTACATAAACTTCATCGTTTTATGTGGAAATAAATATCCAATTTTATAATATTCATAACAAAAGAGAAAAATGTTTACAAGTGGGCATTCAACAGCACAAGAACATGTGTCAGGTCGGGCTTTGCCTTTGACAGTGTTGGTCCATAAACAGACCACCTGTGCCACGCGGGTTTACGAGTCTCTAAAGCACACAGAGCGTGTTGTGACTTCACCGACATCTCCGCTCCTCCCGCCTTTGTGACGATGAGTTATGTTCGAGACCACCGTACAGAGAGCGGCTACCTTCCAGGTTAGGACCGAACAAAGCCTTAAGCTTCCCCTCCCGATCCCGCCTAATCCCGTGACATTTTGTACAAGCAATAAGGTCCCTAACGTGTGCAATCGTGCGAAATGTTGACAAATTATATTGTCTTTTAGTTTGTGAAAATATTAAATTATTTATCCGTTTGACATTTCGTTGATATGAAGAAAATATATTTTTGAAATTTAGTAGATAAAATATTAAATAAAGTAAAAATTAATTCTATTCTATATTATTTTGAGAATTGTTTTCCAATTTTAAAAAAAAGTTATTACTGAAGTTAATAAAGTTTAAAAATTAACTTCAATTTCTTAGTGGACGCCTTTAACAATTTTAAATTAAATATTCTAACTCTGAACTAAATTTTAATTACAAAATTATACAAAAAAGTAAAAAATAGTTACACATATATTTATTGTCTAATTTTAAAAAATATAATACTTATTTTAAATTAAAAAATAAGCAGCTGAGCAAAAATTGTATTTAGCAAATTTAAACAAGTAATATTAGAAACATTTTTCAACGTTAATTTTCTTCTGAGTTCAAGAAAGAAACATTTTATTATTGTTGACCTATTTCTAGTTCGTTTGTTTATTTTATTCCTTTTTGTTCATTTTTAACCGTAGAGTAATATTTATGGTATTTTGCGGTAAAAAATTCATATACTTCTTTGAGAAATTCATTTCTCGGTTTTGGAAAGGTGGCGCAGTGCCAATGCACTCTACACTTTGAACATGAAGATTCACAGTTCGAATCCGGATAGACCCCCAAATTTGTATAATTTAATCATTGAATATATATTTATAAAAAATATTATTAACATCAATTGTCGTTAACTATGGGTTTAAAAAAATGTTATTGAACTTGATTCGATAAGTAAGAACGTATTTTATTAACGATTGAAACTTTGTACAAGATATATATCCGGAGAGTGTGAGCGGTAGGTAGAATTTACCTGTTTTTGGAAGGGCAGTAATGGCTTTAATCTAAAACGCCTGAAATCATCGGCACTACGATTATATTTTTTTTTTACTGTAGAAAATTTGACTGTAATGACGTACAAAGATACAGGTGATAAGGTATAAAACGTTTTTGAAAACAACTTTCAACCACAAAATACACTCGTATATTTTCCTATTGCAAGAACAATGTATAAAATGTATTTTAAAAACATTAAATATAATAACGACTTCCTTACCGTTTTAATAAGGTGGACAAATATTTAGACTCCATAGGGTTACAAGATGAAGTGTAGCCTGCAATAGGGCGCAAAGAAATGTTATTTAATCCTAAGAACGTTTTAAGATTTTGAGGTTTTGCCTATATCTTGCTTGGATATTTTTTAAATTTCTATTCTAACACGCCATCTACTAATGTTGATATTACTAAAGGTTTAAGAAGTTAAACTAAAACAATTTGAGCAATACACAGAAACTATTTTTTTGGGAGGTCCAAAAGTTATCTTTTCTAGAAACAGACATAAAAACGAAAACACAAGTAAAGTATTTCGCTATTTTCCCCTCGTGAAAGTAATTTAATTTACTATGGGGGTAGAATTAGTAATATCTATCTAAATATAAAGTTTCTGGTTCGTTTACGACTGTAAACAACGTGGTTTATCACAAAATTATAAGTCTATAAAAAGTAGGGACGCTGCGAATGCGGTATTTTTGCATTTACTCGCCACAAAGGTATAATAGTGTAACAATCGTTTAGTTATTAATCCGCTAAAAGTACTCTCGATTCTACAATGTATTAACAAATTTTATAATAATTTCAAAACCATAAACTTTCATAACAAAAATCAAATATTATAACTGTAGGATAAAATTAAATATCTTATCTTTTTCATAAACAGATAAGTTAGCTCATAATCCGTTGTATGATAATATGAGTTGACAGTAACCTTGGACCTGTTAATAATATAGTCAATGAGAGTAGGGTTACTTCGTTTGTAGAAGAGTATTTGAAGAATAAAATTTCCGAAGGCAACTAAATACAACTTTTTCCTGAACTGAGGTATCTAGTCTTGGCTTACATACATGTCTCAACCTCTAGTTTTTTGTTTTTATGAACTTTGAAGGAGGTCCCTTAGCCTTTCTTTCTTTAGAAAATATTTCCCAATGATATCCCTCCACGGACATGTAGGTAAATTTAATGTTCTTTGAGTAGGTCTTCTCATTAATACTGATTTAATTTAAATGGAAAAGATATTTAACTCTTGATTTGTCAACTTGTTTTTAATTTAGCCATAAAATAACATTAATTTATAATACTTTTTTGACGGTAGAAGTTTGATTGAATTTGTCTCGAAAATTCGTACTCAGGATGACATATAAAAGAGATATTATACATAAGCTAGGTATTATAAATAAGGGAGGTATTATGAATAAAGGAGGTATTATACATAAGAGAGGTAATATAAATAAGGGAGGTAATAAACATAAGGGAGGTATTATATATAAGGTAGGTATTATAAAGCTAGTATTATACATAGGGAGGTATTAGACATTAGACGGGTATTTTAAGGCTGGTATTATACATTAGGGAGGTATTATAAGGCTAGTATTATACATAGGGAGGTGTTATACATTAGAGAAGTATTATACTTTAGAGTGGTATTATACATAAGGAAGGTATTATTCATTAGGGAGGTATTATTCATTAGGGAGGTATTATATATAAGGTAGGTATTACAAAGCTGGTATTATACATTAGGTAGGTGTTATACATTAGAGAGGTATTATACTTTAGAGAGGTATTATAAGACTGGTATTATACATAAGGGAGGTATTATTCATTAGGGAGGTATTATTGATTAGGGAGGTATTATATATAAGGTAGGTATTATAAAGCTGGTATTATACATTAGGGAGGTGTTATACATTAGAGAGGTATTATACTTTAGAGAGGTATTATAAGGCTGGTATTATACATAAGGGAGGTATTATTCATTAGGGAGGTATTATTGATTAAGGAGGTATTATATATAAGGTAGGTATTATAAAGCTGGTATTATACATTAGGGAGGTGTTATACATTAGAGAGGTATTATACTTTAGAGAGGTATTATAAGACTGGTATTATACATAAGGGAGGTATTATTCATTAGGGAGGTATTATTGATTAGGGAGGTATTATATATAAGGTAGGTATTATAAAGCTGGTATTATACATTAGGGAGGTGTTATACATTAGAGAGGTATTATACTTTAGAGAGGTATTATAAGGCTGGTATTATACATAAGGGAGGTATTATTCATTAGGGAGGTATTATTGATTAGGGAGGTATTATATATAAGGTAGGTATTATAAAGCTGGTATTATACATTAGGGAGGTGTTATACATTAGAGAGGTATTATACTTTAGAGAGGTATTATAAGACTGGTATTATACATAAGGGAGGTATTATTCATTAGGGAGGTATGATTGATTAGGGAGGTATTATATATAAGGTAGGTATTATAAAGCTGGTATTATACATTAGGGAGGTGTTATACATTAGAGAGGTATTATACTTTAGAGAGGTATTATAAGACTGGTATTATACATAAGGGAGGTATTATTCATTAGGGAGGTATTATTGATTAGGGAGGTATTATATATAAGGTAGGTATTATAAAGCTGGTATTATACATTAGGGAGGTGTTATACATTAGAGAGGTATTATACTTTAGAGAGGTATTATAAGGCTGGTATTATACATTAGGTAGGTATTATACATAAGGGAGGTATTATTCATTAGGGAGGTATTATTCATTAGGGAGGTATTATATATAAGGTAGGTATTATAAAGCTGGTATTATACATTAGGGAGGTGTTATACATTAGAGAGGTATTATACTTTAGAGAGGTATTATAAGGCTGGTATTATACATTAAGTAGGTATTATACATAAGGGAGGTATTATTCATTAGGGAGGTATTATATATAAGGTAGGAATTTTAAAGCTGGTATTATACATTAGGGAGGTGTTATACATTAGAGAAGTATTATACTTTAGAGAGGTATTATAAGGCTGGTATTATACATTAGGTAGGTATTATACATAAGAGAGGTAATATTCATTAGGGAGGTAATATTCATTAGGGAGGTATTATAAGGCTGGTATTATACATTAGGAAGGTATTGTACATAAGGGAGGATTAGGGAGGTACTATGCATAAGGGAGGTATTACACATTAGAGAGCTATTATGATGCTGGTATTATACATAAGGGAGGTATTATACATTAGGGAGGTATTATAAGGCTGGTATTATACATTAGGTAGGTATTATACATAAGAGAGGTATTATTCATTAGGGAGGTATTATTCATTAGGGAGGTATTATAAGGCTGGTATTATACATTAGGAAGGTATTGTACATAAGGGAGGATTAGGGAGGTATTATTCATTAGGGAGGTATTATAAGGCTGGTATTATACATTAGGAAGGTATTGTACATAAGGGAGGATTAGGGAGGTATTATGCATAAGGGAGGTATTACACATTAGAGAGCTATTATGATGCTGGTATTATACATAAGGGAGGTGTTATACATTAGGGAGGTATTATAAGGCTGGTATTATACATTAGAGAGGTATTATACATTAGGGAGGTAATATAAAGCTGTTATTATACATTAGGGAGGTATTATAAGGCTGGTATTATATATTAGGGAGGTATTATAAGGCTGGTATTATACATTAGGGATGTATTACACATAAGGGAGGTATTATACATTAGGGAGATAATTTAAGTAAGGGATCTAATTAACATAAGGGAGGTTTTATGAAAAAGGGAGTTTATATACATATGGTAGGTAATATAGATAAGGGGGTATTAAACATAAGTTAAGTAATTTAAGTAAGGGATTTAATTAACATAAGTGACCTAATATAATTAAGGGAATTTATATACATTAGGGTGATATTGTAGATAAGGAAGTATAAAACATAAGGAAAGCAGTATGGATTATACATCGGGGAGTTAATACCCTTAAGGTGTTATTAAACATATGGGAGGTGTTATGCATATACGAGTTATTGTACATAAGGGTGGCATTATACTGGAGGATACATGATGAAGCTAAGTTGTGCAAGTGACCATACGGTATGTAACTTATATTAATAAAAAAGAAAAACTACTCCAAACCGAAAATCCAAATGTAAAGGATGATTCCAAGGAGAAATACTGTTTCCAGCATTTACAGCGGTAAAAAAAGTGGTCAAAAAAGAGAATGTATGTGTCGCACATATATAGGATGTATTTAGTACCTTTTATGTAATTATAAAATGATTTCGTTACGTTTATAAAGTATTCTTTAAAAAATTAAAATGTCTTTCTTCTGTTTTGCTGTATTTTAACAAGTTTGATATTATGTAGAGAATAAAGGAAACCGTCAGTGACGAGAAGCTAACTGTTTCGTGGTATTATCGTTTCAAATGGTTTAGACATCAAGCACAAAGCGGGGACCACCTGATACCCGAGTCATCCTCACATGTCCCAACCTAAACTTATACCATAACCTAATCTTTATCTAAGCTAACCTTGCACATCGAGTCCTATTCCCACGTAGCTGGGTATATTACATTACGTATATTGCAGGGCTTTTGTTACCTTATTTTATACAGCTTATATAGTAATGAAATTATTATTTTCGCAATTTTGGTTGGCCTTCATATTAAATTTTCTTATTATGAATTTTTTTAATATGAAATTTTTTATGGGAGCCAAGGTATATAGAAGTATTTACTTTACGAAAGTGTGGTCGCATTGTTATGAAGTAAGTTATTTAGTTTATTGGGTTTCAACAATAAGTATTCAATTAATTATTGTAAAATTCACTATCCCCAATAATATATAAATTAAATAATTATAAACCAGTACCTATTGCACATTTTGATATGAAGCAATTTTCTTCAAAGATAAAGAATTAAAAATGAATTTACAGATGTTTTTAAGTAATAAAACTTCACTGCTATCTAATATAAAAAATAAATAATGCAAACAAAATATTTTAAAGTAAATCCCTACATAGATCGACACAGAAAAATGTCTTTTCATTTACTTTTTATTAAATAATTAAATATATTGTAAATAAAGTAACAAAACCTATTTGTTGAAACAATTGATCTATCACATAAAATATAACATAAAATCAGCTGTTTTATGAAATCATAAACCTTTGTTATCATTTATATTAAGTCAAATTGGGCAAAATAACTACAATGAACACTTAACCCTTTTGTGAAACGATTTTCCCCACACATCACTAAAATAAATTCACTATTGAATATATTTAGCGAAATAATGTTTGAAAACACTATATTAACATCAAGTGTCATCCAATACAAGTTTTAGACAAACGTATTTGATCCTGAGTGGTTGAATAAAAAGTATTTTACATACGATTGTAAATTTGAACTATATAAAAATATATTCTGTATATATATATATATATATATATATATATATATATATATATATATATATAGAGAGAGAGAGAGAGAGAGAGAGAGAGAGAGAGAGAGAGAGAGAGAGAGGGAGAGGGAGAGGGAGAGGGAGAGAAAAGAAAAGTATGAACTAATAGTAGGAATTGAACTTTAAACTCAATAAAATGTTTATAAAATTAACACTAATAAAACTTAAAATTAACATATAACTATTCCTTTTCATTTACTGAATAGTTAGATAAATTAAAAGAAAACAACAATTCCAGAGTAATTTCTCCATGTTCCCTGTGATAAGAATGAGCCTTTGCTTTGATCTTCAATACTTTTCCGAAAAACGCTATTAAAACGAAAACACTTTCACATAGTAAATTCCTGAAATAAATGAGTATTTTTAGAGTCCATTTGTTTTTTTTACACACATCATCACCCTATTACATTTTATGTGCAAATTTGATATCCTAACCCTAGGGATTATACTGTGACAGTGTGCTTCCTTTTTACAAACAGATTTTCTTACGGATTTTATTCAAATCGGAATGCGTGTGCATCTGGATCTAAGCTCCATCCAGTCGGCCGTGCCTAACCCGCCGTTGAAGTGCGAACCGGGCATTGTGCGAGTAATTTATGAGACATGGGGGGACCAAGGAACTGACACCATTACAAAATTGAGCCCGGCAATGTTTTCAAAACACCTATAGCTGCGGTTTACCTGCAGCTGCCATCCGGCTTTGAAACGGACCCTGCCTCCTGCTTTGTCCGTCTGTCTGCCTTCACAGCAGGATCTAACCTCCTTGTGTTCAACATCGAATCGTCCTTTATTTGTTATGGGATTGACTAAATGTAACACAGGGCTGGGTTTATGAAGCGTTACTAAAAACGTATCTCTCCTCGCGTTTGTCGCCCTTGTATTGTAAAAAATATTGCAGAAGGACGTTACAAGGCCCCTGAGGCGAGGAATCCGATAGGAACTGTCCGCCCAAAATTAATATTGGGAAAATAATCTCTTTCTCTCCCTCTCTATTCCTCTCTCTCTCTCTCTCTCTCTCTCTCTCTCTCTATATATATATATATATATATATATATATATATATATATATATATATATATGCTGATACGTTTTCCTTCACGGATGGAAAAATATGACGAATAGTTACTATCTGGAGTACATCCGTTCATTCTGCAGTCCATAAATTCGCAGTACCGACGTTTCGCTAGAATCTCATCCAGCATTGACGAGGTGAACCCAACAACAGTAGAAGAGCGAGTGAAGAGCGCAGTAGCGGCTTATAGGAGCCGAGTTATCTGCGCTCTTCACTCGCTCTTCTACTGTTGTTGGGTTCACCTCGTCAATGCTGGATGAGATTCTAGCGAAACGTCGGAACTGCGAATTTATGGACTGCAGAATGAACGGATATACTCCAGATAATAACTATTCATTCATATATATACATACATATATATATATATATATATATATATATATATATATATATATATATATATATATATATATATATATATAAAGAGAGATCCCTATGTTTCTTTCTTTAATTAATTTCATATTTCCTATTTTAGGAAATGTGTGTCCATTTTTGATACAATAAGTAGCCAAATTTAATTTGTATATGTTTGGTTTAATATAAGCGTTTAAATGTTCTTTATACTTGTTTATTAATTTCTTCTTATAATAAACCAAACATATACAAATCAAATTTGGCTACTCATTGTATCAATAATGGACACAGAATTTCCAGAAATAGGAAATTGATTAAAGAATAAAAGGTAAAAATGAATATATATGAAACATTAAAAATTTATAAACATAAAGCTGTAGACAAATTATATAATGAAGGAATTAAAGTGTAATCAGAACACCAAACTATTTACAAGGTCATTGATGTCATGGCAAAAGTTACATAGAAGTGTAAACACCAATAAATATATGGTTGAAATGTAGTAGATATGATTTAAATTTTGTAAAAATTTTGTTATATCATTGTTTTTACTGAATATGCTAATAATGTTTTTGTTGGCGAAAAGCTTTGAATAATATATAAAAAAAACTATTCTTGTATTTGAAATATTTTTATTTAATAACTATAACTCAAGAAAACGTATCACCATATTGAATATATATATATATATATATATATATATATATATATATATATATATATATATATATATATATATATATATATATGTGTGTGTGTGTGTGTGTGTGTATATATATATATATTTATATACATGGACGTATAATCCCTCTCAGTTATAATAGATTATCAAGAACTTCGTCACTCGGCATCAGTTAAAACAAGACTGATACTTTGAAAATTAATTATTTAATTGTTAACAATATCAAAAATATACAAATATAAGAATTATTTATTGTTAAAAATTCCATTCTTTTCGTCAGCAACCAGTTACAACATTCAGCAGCAATGAATAAAGGCAATCGTACAACATATTTTACTTTAGAACGAACCACAGTGTTGCCAAAACTATTACAATATTGCCAAATATATCATCACGCTTTCTTAACGTTATAGACACTAAATATAGAATCAAATTTAAACCGTGATTGTATTTGTTCATTTATAATTTGTTAACAGTATTATACCTATATTTTTCAAATGCTTTATAAGTGTTCATACTCAAACCTTTATTAATTTCTTTTATAATTATCATACCTTTTATATTTGGAAACTTATGTTTATTATTATTACAATGATATGTATATTTCGTTTTTTTTAAAGCATTATATACATAAGCAAATTGATTGAATTTCGTATTGTTTCTATGCTTTAGGTTTATACTAATAAAGCCGGAGATAATAAATTACTTTCAGTTTCCACAAAACTTTTTAACATTTTGTGTCACCTGCAACGCTGTCTCTCTGTGTTAGTAATCGTGACAAGCTAGATGATCGTTAATTATCTATCTAAACTATATCTGGTAATAGTTGTTACGTATTCCGGCATGGCGTACCAAAATATGTAACGAAGTTTATGATTCTATTAGATTTTCCGGAGGACCATTTAGATAAAAATCATACTGACTCTCTGGCAGCGGTAAAAACACATATGATGTCATGTATATTTACATACACAATAACTGTTGAACATAAAATTGCAGATACCTGAACCTTGAAACTATGGTCTTCTATGGGAGATATGTCACTCGTTCGACTTCTTGCCTCGAAGTAAAAGAAACTACGTTACGCAAACCGTAACGAGAGAGATGTCACTCGATCGACTCTATGCTTCGAAATCGAAGAACTACGTCACACAGACCGTAACGGGAGAGATGTCACTCGATCAACTCTATGCTTCGAAGTCGAAGAAACTACGTCACACAGACCGTAACGGGAGAGATGTCACTCGATCGACTCTATGCTTCGAAGTCGAAGAAACTACGTCACACAGACCGTAACGGGAGAGATGTCACTCGATCGACTTCTTACCTCGAATTCGAAGAAACTACGTCACGCAGAGCGTAACGGAGAGATGTCACTCGATCGACTCTATGCTTCGAAATCGAAGAAACTACGTCACGCAGAGCGTAACGGAAAAGTTGTCACTCGATCGACTTTTTACTTCGAATTCGAAGAAATTACGTCACGCGAAGCGTAGCGGGAGAGATGTCATTCGATCAATTTTATGCTTCTAGGTCGAAGAAACTACGTCACGCGTGTCGTAACGGAGAGGTGTCACTCGATCGATTTTATGCTTCTAAGTCGAAGACACTACGTCACGCAGAGCGTAACGGAAGAGATGCGACCAAAACCGAGTCTATCTTATAACTCGAAAAAAATAAATCTCGCCGAGAGTAGCATGCATAGAAGTATCGACACAACCACTCACGGCGTTAGAAACTTTCCGAGACCGCTTAGAACTGTCCTTGCCAGTCTTGTACAGGTCAAAAACGCCGATAAGAGTAATTACCCTCTCTGAGCAATTACATTCATTCTTAAGAACTTAAACATTTACTTTTCCTTACTGGGAAAAGTATATAACAATAGCAATGTAATTTCTCTTTTTCATTGGTTTTCGGAAAATATTTATAATATTTATAGAATATTTCCATTTCCAAACAGTAATTTCCACATAAATTTCGACAAAAGATAATTGGTAGATAATTAGAGCTTACACTTAATAAAGACTGTTAATGGAATATGAGTTTTATTAACAGTGTAATTCAGTGTTAATATAGGTTTTAAGCCAAACAACATAAATATTTTTCTATCACCCCGTATAAAATCTCAAGAAACACACAATTCCACCCCTTCCGAGCAGCCGGCATGAACTTTACACGTTCTTAGAAAAGGTTGTTGCAAGCAATGATTCCTCGGGGATATTAAGTCTCTCTAAAAGACCGGCAAGCGGCATCATTTAATGGCATTGGTATTTGACATTCGATTCCAAGGCGGGGCGCACCCCCCTAAACACAGCGCCTGAGGGTGTACCACGACATAAGAACTGCATTATGTACCTTATCATGTCAATAGAGCATGATTAGTTATAGAGCGTGCTTCGGGCCAACTCGTGCTGCTCTCTTGTTATTGTTCTTTTTATCGTCAGAGGGTGGTTTCTCGGGGGGTTATTTCGCGCGCGCACACGCTATCGAGCGCAGTATTTCACGGCTCTATAGAAAACAATGATGGTAAAGATATTGGACATGACTTCACTTTAAGATTTAAATACAAGATATAGATGTTATTAGGATCGTACTTGCTTTCAGTTAACTCTTTTTCATGTCAATTCCTACTGAGGTCAACAAAGGAAAAATTACTTTATTATTTTATAATTACAAATAATATCAATATTTATATACTTATGACAAAATCGGAATATTAAATGCCAAAAAATAAAGCGAATTTATCTGAAATTTTCCATTACCTTTTCTACAGAGTATATAGTGTCGGACTATAATTTTTGTTTGTTACTATTTATTCGATTTCTTTGTTTTCGTTTTTAATTTATGAAGCTGATGGGGGTCTACTACTTCTTATTCTATCCTTCTCTTGTATTCCTAGATTTGTAGCAGTGGGTGAGTTGGCTCAGGGCCAAAGTGCTGAATTTCAAACATGTAGTTTCTCAGTTCGAATGGGACTGGGACATTAGGTTTACATTTATATTCAAATTAATAAATAATTATTTGTAAAAACTTTATTAGTATCAATTGTCATCAACTATTGGTTTATAAAAATTATTTGAACCTGATTGAATGAATAAAAACGTATTTTATTTACGATTCACAAACTGTACAATATATATGTAAGGAGAGTGTGAGCTAATAGAAGGAATTAAATGAGGTTTGTTTTGTAAAAACATTGACCCCGGTTGTCTTGGTTATTTCGTGGTCTTCCCAACATCGAAACTCAAGATATCTTCTCTGTCGTGAAATCTAATACATTTACGTTGTAATGGTGCAAGAACAGATACTGTACTATTTTACTGATATCTTCTTTTTTCAACATATACGGTTCGTCATAAGTTACCACGAAATAAATATTCAGTCTATTTAATGTTGAGCACGATTTTGTAAGATTGGCTCATTATCAACAGACCACAGATTATCTTGTTTCGATACCTAAAGTTTTCTGTTATCATTGGTAACGACAATTACATAAAGTGACACAGAATTATATTTTGACACAGAAGAAACAATATATTGTGTGCGACAAAGAAAAACCATTTTAAAAAACAGTGAGTGTCAACTTTTGTTTGAATATATAGTATACGGAATTAATAAATACGCGGGTATAAAAAGTATCGGACACTTATATATATTAATATATATATATATATATATATATATATATATATATATATATATATATATATATATGGTATACGGTCTACAAACACAGTTATCAAAAGTAAATAAAAATGATGTAAATATATCTTATATAAGTTAGACCGTATTGTTTAGAATTCTTCAAGTAGAAAAGTTTCTTCATATTTTCAAATAAACTTTACTTGATCTCTTCACCATTCTTACCAATAGCTGCTAAGTTGAAATTGCTTTCAATATTAGAATTTGTATTTATCTAGGATTCAGGACAACATCTTAAATATTTAAAGTTATACACACAAACACACACACACACACACACACACACACACACACACACACACACACACACACACACACACACACACACACACACACACACACACACACACACACACACACACACATACACACACACACACACACACACACACACACACACACACACACACACACACACACACACACACACACACACACACATACACACACACACACACACACACACACACGCACACATACACTGCAACGGACCCCGTTGCTACTACGACCGATTTGTCTTTATTACGTATTGTTTGCATGGTAATTATAGTTTGTTCACCATAGTATGTTTATTTCTAAGCGGTAGGCAATATGACTTTAAACTTTGTTCTTTAATTTTTGATTGACTAATGTGACTGTTATTATTTTAGGTTATTATTTTTTATTCTTTAGATAACCAACGACTACTTTTATTCCCCACCAATCTTTTTACCTTCTGTACTGCACTCTCTTACTCAACCCCTTATATAAAGTGCTGTTCTCTTTTCAAAATACACACACAAACACGTATAGACACTCAATTGAGATACAAAATTTGTAAATTTATTTCTATTTACATATTTTAAAATGCCTCACCACATTTGTATAAGAACGAGTTAGAGGCATAGAAGATTGAAGAATTTTGTCTGGTTCACTAAATAAAAATCGATAAGTTTGAAAACGATCAAAATCACTGTTTCACTGGTATGATATTTAGACTGTTCAATAGCGAAGTCATTAACTTGATATAAAAACTATTTACAATAAAGAGGAATGCATTAAATATCACATGTACAACTATAAACAGATTTGTTTGAAATGCGTCCCTGTAGTAAAAACATTTTAAACATCCACATAACAGAATTTCCAACACCGTAGTAGTAATCCTTTAACACTAATATCGTAAATGTCAACTGAATTTAAATACTCATATACAACTAAAAATTTATAAACACTTATAATCATTTGCTTTTACATTTTTAACGCAATATTTTATATGCTAATATTTTTAATATTTTCGATTTACTATTAAAACTTTAAAAAATTTTTTTTCTGTGTTACAATATATAATCGTTTATTTTTTTAGTTTAATATTGTGTATATTTACTGTTATTTGGTTACTTTTTAATTAAATGAATACGCTACGCCTTGTTCTAGTGATTCTGAATCGTGTGTGTGTGTGTGTGTGTGTATGTATGTATGTATGTATGTGGTTGTGTGTGTGTGTGTGTATGTATGTATGTGGTTGTGTGTGTGTGTGTGTGTGTATGTATGTATGTGGTTGTGTGTGTGTATGTATGTATGTATGTATGTGGTTTTGTGTGTGTGTGTGTGTGTGCGTGTGAAGTGTAAACATACATACTCGTGATGGTTTAGGTTTACGTTTACGTTACGTAAACGGTCACTGTTATTTATACATTATTGGTTGTTATTTCACTGTTATTTGGTTATTTATGACGATACATTGCATACTCTGCGCCTTAATATTCATGTGAGTCTGAATTTTGTAGGCATGTATTTTTATACATACATATATATATATATATATATATATATATATATATATATATATATATATATATATATATATATATAGAAATATCGCAATATGTTTTCTTGTGTATTAATAAAGAACAAAATTCAATATACAAATACAAGAATTATATTTGAATTTACTATTCAAAGCTTTTCGTTGGCTAACAGTACCAACATCATCAGGAATATTAAACAATTCAATATGAAAAGCTTTGAATAGTAAATTCAAATATAATTCTTGTATTTGTATATTGAATTTTGTTCTTTATATATATTCATGATCTACTATAATGTATAATATCTCTGATATCAAAAAGTAATATTCTTTAACAATGACCACTTATAGGGAAAAGTTTAAAATACATATGTAAATATAAATATTCTTACTATACAAAATTTAAATATGTATTCAACTGTATGTAAAAAACTAATTTCAAATATTTTATTGGTAATAATTTATATTTATATCGTATGGATATTAGGCTTGCTTTGGAAAAGTATGCCTAAAAAACAATGTCTTAAAAAGTGTTAAAAATATGTTTATTTCAGTACATTTAGCTAAACCATCCACTACAGCAGAATACGAAATATGTCTTTTTTATATTTTTCGAAAATTTAAGTTCATTCCTTAAATAAAAAGTCTATATTATAGGTAATAAAACGCAGGTTTCAAATCAACGATTAAATTTCAACTTTAAAGTAATTTGTATCATGCTATGAATATATTATATATTAGGTTTCGAATATGTAGAACACGCTATAATTATTAAATATCCCTGTTAAATCCGTTACAACTTTATAACAGTTACGCCCGAAACAGAAGCCGTTTATTGATTACTGCAAATTAATTTAGTTTTTCTTCAGCCGTTATATCATCACCGCTTCACTAGAATCCAGTTTAATATATTCCGAGATTTGTTTAAAATATCCGGGGGTTTTACTTTAATGTAAATTATGCTGAAGCGCCTAACGTGTCTCATACAAGGCAACAAGCGTGGCAATAATGTAAAATATAATCCAATCGTTGCATGTGATTTAACTTTCATGGTTAAAAAACTTTTCTTTCTTTATCCAACGCCCATCCGTGGCTGTTCTGCCATTCGACGTCGAGCCTCCCAATATAGACTGACTATATTCTGCGGTGTTGACTGTAGTTGGGGACATAGGATGAGATGTTGGCCAACCATTCTTCCTATTTGGCACAGGGGCAGGTGTCTTCATCTGCTCGGCCGATTCTATGTAGATGGGCCTGAAAGTACAGGTAATGATGGTTAAAAAACTAAAAATTTATAAATTTTACTTAAACAATAATTGAAGTTTTCATTTCTATTTCAAAAAAAATCTTATTTTATGTTCGACATGAATTAGGTTTTATTGACATTGTAATCGAACCCTTATTGATTATGAAACCATGAGAAAACGTTTAGCTTATAGCAATGTAGTCGTGATGTTTAGTTATTATAAATATTGTTCTCTATTATTAATATTATTATTATTATTGTTATTGTAATCTTCACTGGTTCACCTATTATTTTGAAACGGAAGATACTTTCTAGATAATCCTTTTAAATGTTACGTATTTTAATTCTACATTCACTGCGGAAAACACAGAGTTATCGATGAACTACTTTCAAAAGAAAACAATATAAGTTTAATTAACTAATAAATTACTAAATTATAATGCTATTAAAATCTGCTACAGTATTGACCGTTGTTATAAAAACACATAAAATCGTTTAAATTGGCTATGGGACGCAGCTTCAATAACATATAACCAAATAGTTATTGGATTAATATTTAACCATACGTATTAGAACATCTGTGTCTTACAGCATAACAAGTGTATGGCTCAAGTATTCATAGTAAGCTAAATTTTGTTTGTTTTTATACTTAAGTCAAGTTAAATAAAAGAAGTAGAGTGTAATACAGATCAGTTACAATAAACAAACATAAAACTATACTAAAGGGACAGAAACCGATGCGAATAATACTAATTCTTGAAAGGTCCTTTAGGCCTACACAATTAATATAAAAAATATACATTTTAGTTGTTTTTTTGTACTATACGTGAGTTATAGAAAGAGAATGTAAGAGAGATTTTATGATGCATATGTGGATGATAAAGGGATATATAGAAGGAGATATGAAAAGTGAATTGAATAAATAAGGCAAAAGATGTAGAAAAGGTTAGGGAAGTACAAATGTAAAAGTAAAGCAAATATGCTGAACAAAGTTGCATACAAGGAAATGTACATTAAATGAGAAGTTTAATTATGTAGCTGGATGACTAAGAAAAGGAGAGCAAGAATAGAGACAACAAGGAGCATGAAGAAGGAGAGGGTATACATTTGGTGATAATATTCTGGAAGAGAAACAGAATATTTTGCAAATAAAAGAAACGTTTTACTTGTTGAAGCCTGTATACGGCGCAAGAAAACTTTAAATAAAAGAGGCAGTAAAAATGAAGGTAGTAAGGCAGGTTAAGATTAGCAATTATAAGGTGCTGGAAAGAATAGATTTGGCTCTTTTGGAAGAGACGAGGACGATGTAGGAAAGGGACTAAATGATATCACATACATATTGAATGCCAAGGCGAATATCGGTAGAGAAAGAAGTAAGGCACCAGATAGATGGGAGAATTAAATTACAAGATGGATAAAAGACGTTTCCATTCAGAAGCCAAGGCCGTTAGAAGAAAAGGGAGGAATGAAAATGCTTTGCCGAACAATACGCGTACACCACACTAATACTATCATATAATTATTAGTATTTATATTATATAAAGCATTTAGAAGAACTACTTTTCAAATATAAACAAATTAATTATAAGGATTAAAAAAAAATCCCAAATCTTGTCGTTGCAATTTCGAAGGCTTTGAGTATTATTCAATAAGTACAAAATAATTTACCATTAACGGTGTAAACTTTATTTATTAATTCCCTAGACCGTGTTTACAACCACGTACGGACCTTCGCTGATACATTAACATATCCATTAACAGCCAGAAAGCATATTAATATTCCAAAGCGGCCCTTCTCTACTGAACCCTAATTTAATGAGATAAATTACACGTAATTTTTCAATGCTACCGTAGCAGAAAGAATGTTAAATACCATTTAGTATTTAAGAAGCAAAACACTTGTATAAAATCTACCCCACGCACGGACGTAATTCTTTTATTAAACAACCCCCTGCTGTTTGAATCCCCTTGTGTCTGCCCGGCCTAATGTAAGTGTCAAGTGTTAAAAAATAGTGTCCTTGGAATTTGTGATTCTTCATCATTTATGGTTAGTTACTTCGAGGGGAAGTAGTCGATAATTTACATTTAGGACGAAATTAGTATGTAGCCTGTAAATAAATTTATATAATTGTTGAAAGCAGAAACACACACACACACACACACACGCGCGCGCACACACACACACACACACACACATATATATATATGAAACATTTTCTTGTCATGTGTTAATTTAGTACACTAATATTTCTTAGATGTATGATGTAGCCTACATAGGTTGTTCTATGATTTTCGCCAATCTTCATTTCCAAAATTCTCAAAAGTATGTTAACATCTAAGCATGTTAACTCCACCGTAGTAATATATCTGATCGAAATTATCTTATAATATTGTTGTTATATTATAATATCAATTTCATAATGCTGCAATGATTGGTGAATATCTCCGATCATTCTATACGAGATGTTTTTAATATTGAATCGGCAATAGGGAAATATATATATATATATATTGAACATAGTTATACGATTTCTTGTAATATAATAAATATATAAAAAACGTTTAAGTGTAATAATTGTTTTTAATTTATATATAAGCTGCACCATTGTGGTCCGTCTATTAGTGAAAGAGAAGAGGAAAGCTCGACGGCGATGGCATCAGACGCGTGATCCAGCTGACAAGACCACGCTAAATCGTTTCACTAATGAGCTACGAGACACCCTGCGGCAAGTCAAGAGTGATGAAGTCAGCAACTATCTTCATGGTCTGACGGCAGATAAAGTAAATGAATATTATCTGTGGAAAGCCACAAGTTCACTCAAGAGACCAAAAACACAAATACCACCCATCAGGGTCGGCAATCACACATGGGCTAAAACTGATACAGAAAAAGTAGAAGTCTTTGCGGACTATCTAGCAGATATCTTTACCCCTTTGCCAAGACAAACTTCCAGTGAAAATACCACGTACTTACGGAGAACTGATAACTTGATGATTCAACATGTCACCTCCAAAGAACTTCAGGAAGAATTAACAAAGGTTTCAAATAAAAAAGCTCCCGGGTATGATCTGATCACTGGAGAGATCCTGAAGGAGCTGCCACACAAAACTGTCATGAAACTTCTCCTCTTGCTCAATGCGTGCTTCCGGTTAAAATATGTTCCGATACAGTGGAAGGTAGCTGAAATCTTAATGATTGCGAAGCCAGGGAAACCACCGAATGAGAAAACATCTTATCGCCCGATATCATTGCTTCCAGTGACATCAAATATTTTTGAGAGACTGCTGCTGAAACGACTCAAACCAATAATTGAAGAACGAGGCTTGGTTCCAAACCACCAATTCGGCTTCAGGAGCAAACACTCCACTATAGACCAGGTGCACCGAATTGTAGAAGTAGTTGAGGAAACCTTGGAGATGAAGAGGGTATACTCTGGTGTCTTCCTCGATGTTTCCCAGGCATTTGATCGTGTTTGGCACAGTGGCTTTCTATATAAAATTCATCGAGATCTTCCAGAAGAATTCTGGCAAATACTGAAGTCCTATCTGGCGGAGAGAAACTTCCGCGTCAAGCAGGGTAGGGAGTACTCTGATTTCAGGGACATCGTTGCTGTGGTGCCTCAGGGTAGTGTCCTTGGACCGGCATTGTACCTCTTGTATACAAGGGACATACCTGTAAATGGGAATACAATTATAGCGACGTTTGCAGATGACACAGCTATCTCGTCTGTTGCACAAAATGAGGCTGACGCAACAGCAAAATTGCAGATCACCCTGGATAGTGTTAGTGAATGGACTAGACAGTGGCTCATAAAACTTAATGAAAATAAATCTGCTCATATTATTTTTACCAATAAGGCAGAGAGCAAAACTGACCTCATAATAAATAGCCGGGTTGTTCCTAATTGTAACGAGGTGAAATACCTAGGTTTAACATTTTACGCTAAATTGAACTGGAAATCTCATGTGAAGAAAAAAAGAGATGAACTAGATGTAAGATACAGAAGACTAGCATGGCTCATGAACCGGTATTCGGAGTTAAGACCCTACAATGAACTCCTTGTTTATAAGCAAATGCTAAAGCCAGTATGAACATACGGGTTACCACTTTGGGGATGCACCAAGAGCAGCAATTTACAAGTATTAGAACGCTTCCAAAATAAAGTGTTGAGAGCTATAGTGGGAGCTCCATGGTACGTCCGTAACTATTTTATACTTAGGGACCTCAAGATGAAGAGCGTGAGAGATGAGGCCGCCACTGCAGCAGTGAATCACTTCGGGCGGCTCCAGGAACATACGAACCCTGTAGCTATGCGACTAGCTCACAGGATACCAGTGCGTAGACTTAAGCGCACTAAACCTTTGGACTTGATTCCAGAGCAACATTAAGTTAGTCTCGTTCACTGGAACAAGACGAACATTGTAATCTCCATCAGAAAGCAAGCTGCTAGATAGGATTTATCTTAGTTGCAGTTTATAATAAATAAATTGAACAAAACAATTATATATTTTAAAATTTTTACACTATCAGAGATATTTTTAATAATTTATTATATTAAAAAAAACAAATCACTTATATACATATAAATTGTGCGTGTGTGTGTAATTTTGTATTTGTGATATACTCCCATTCTGTAGTGACTTGTATGTAAAAATTGTATAATTTATTTCCTTAATGAAGTATATGGTCTATTTTGTTCGTTTTATATTTTTAATGAGTAGTAGGTTTTACTTGGGATTAGAGATTTATTGGCCATCACATCGTACTTACTCCCTCTTACACTCCCAGGTCATATCACCAGAGGTCGCTACGTAATTGGTTTCTCTGATTATCTAAACACGACGTCAGGCGTCGCTCCATCCCATCCAGGCTTCCCTGATTATAATGCGTCTGACGACACGTGGCGAGCAACCCCCGGCCACCCCACCGCGACATACACGAAATATTTTCTTACCCAGACATAATATAACCGCACTCATTTCACGGCTATATAAGGAAAATAACCTAAACGCGGGGTAAATATGCAAGCCGTTAATGTTTGGGGTTGGAAAGTCGATGAAATACTTGCATATGGAGTAGGCCTGGCGCACCCTCGTCAGGATGCCTATTGCGGCAACAGCGTCGCCAGTTTTACTGCTGTTTCAAACAACTTCAAGGCAACTAGTTTGCCAATCAAAAGTTTTGTTTACTAAACTAGATCCAAACACTTTGTGGTAGGAAAATGCTATCGATTAACTATGGGAAAGTATCCCATAATAAAAAATACATTTATTTAGGTAGTACTTCTACTTTGACAGAACAACGTTACAACATCTGTGTTTATTTGAAAAATCGAAATATGTATTAAAGAAATGATAACACGGTTGAGTATCAAATCAAAGATTGGATTTGACAAAAGAAGGGTTGGTAGATCTATTGCTCAAATTAAGTTTTTGGTAAAGTGTGATGGGTTTGATATTTTGCCTACTTGAATGTTGAATGTAAGGACATAGTTTATTATAGTACAAAGGCCTTGATAAGGACAATAAACAGGTTGCCGAAACTCTCTATTAAAATTAATGTCTTTGACTGGGAAATGGTAAACACCTGTTTTTGTTCCCCCATAGAAAATAGATATGCATCCTCTGCACAGCTAATATAGTGTAAGTTTCATAATATCTTGAATAAGTTTCATGTTTATATAGTATATAATCTGTATTATAATCCCTTTCTATCCTTCGAAGATATCAGTGTTTTCTATTAAAGACGTCATAGCAAAGTATATGAGTTTGGTTATATAAAAACTGATTGTCGGATTCACAATTAGCGTTAGAAGACTTATTGTTTTTAATAACCAAACATTTCCTATTCAGATAATTAGTTGCTAGATAGTAAAATAGCTTTATAGTAATTTACTCTAGTATAAAATAGTTATTTTTTTATAAGCTCTTCTTCATCAAGATACCTTGAGTTTAAATTAATTGAGGTTTGTGTAATTTGTTAAATTCTAACCACTATTTAAGGTATCTGGCATTTTAAAAACATTGTTTGTATGTTGTAGTTTTATGTACGTAAAACGAAAACACTAGTATTGAAGAATCCTTTCTGTTGTGTTAATGAATTAATTTTAGTTTTATATAGGGCAAAAACATTTCACAAAAGGGGCGAGGTATGCAATATAGTTATTTCGTTCTATTTGGCTTAAAATAGGCGATAACATGATTTCATAAAACAGCTGACTTTGTGTTATAGGTTATGTAGTAGAACAGCTGTTTTAACGGATACTTTATGTTGCTTTATTTATATTAATTGCAATTACTTAATAAAAAGCAACTAAAATAAAATTTTTCTTTCTCGACCTAAGTAAGAATTGACTTTAAACATTCTCTTATTTATATCACTTGCCATTTAGTTTCTGTAATAATATATATATTTATGTATAATAATATTATATATATTTTGCAAAATAATAGGAAATGTTGACGACGAAGGGAGACATACGACAGATGCTCTTCTAAAAATAACCTATTCCAATTAAAGTCTATATTAGTGTTAAAACAACTCTATTTAGCGTAATGAAATGAAATATTTAATTATGGATAAATACGGTTTTATTTTCAGATTTTATTTGACGTCGATATAACCCCACGTTATATCGACTGGTTTTTACATTTTATAAATGTTCCGGCCTCGCCTTTTCTGTTCCCCCGTGCAACTTCAGCACATATTGCTGCGAAACCATCATTAATAATGCACGCGAAAAGTAAATGCTTACTCTAAAACAAAGTTACAAAGTTGTTAAAGAAGCATCTCGTAGCCAGCTCACGTACGCCCAACACACATAGACCTGATCAAAGTGGAAGGAACTGTCCGCCTAAGAAAGATAAATGGTGTCTAGGGAGACGCTACAGCCCCCGGTCTGTTTATCACAGCGTCCGAATCAAAACTGACTGATGAAACGACACGGCTCATTATATATTTATATAGACGAATGGCATTCTTTGCCTTTAATATTTAAGAATGAGAGTGGCTGCAGTTTGTTTTATGGACGATTGCAGATGCTGACGGAGAATCGTTCGATTTATATTTATACTTACGCTGATGGAACAGTATAAATAGTTCCGTTTTGTCGGCTCCTCTCGCTGGAAGAAGCGCGAGCCGAATTCAATAAAGCGATAGTTTGTACAATAATACGATGGTTTTTTTAAACAAATTAAATGTTAAAAAGATTAAGAAGAACGTTTTCTTCTCAATAATGTGGTAGGCCTACATTAAATTTTTACCCCAGTTAATGCAATGTCAAAGTACAGGATCCGGCAAATAAACCTGCATAATTTTAAAAGTTATTTACAAACAAAATAAGACAGACACAGAAAACATACTTTATTGCTGAACAATGAATACTATGCCATTTTGCTTTACATTGTTTTAAAAGTTATATCCGCTAAATGACGTCCTCCATTGTTGATACATTGACGAAGTCTTTCCCGGAAGTTGCTTATAGTTTTTGTGTCATTTCTTTTGCAATTGCTGTTACTTGTTTGCTGTTACTGGAATTTCAGATTTGTTGGACGATGTTTGTAAATAAACAGAATGTAAATTCTGTCTGTTTACAGTACCTGATAAGTAGAAGTGGGTCTCATCCAAAGAAATAAACAAAGCACTAACGGGAATGTTCTGAAACATTTCCTCACACACAGCTCTGGGAGTTTCAAAATTAATCGTTCTCACTTAATTGCTGGGTAACCATCGAACGGGTACATATTAAGTTCCCTAAGGAGAATTCTTCTTACACTCCTATCGGATTATCCCAGGGTAGCTGAACGTTTAAGGGCTGCACGCCTTGGGAATTGTTGGACGGACGCTCTCACACTCACCACATTTTCCGGCGTTGTTGCAGTCCGACGTATGCCAGTAGGTTTTTTTTTTAGTGCTGAGCCTGTTTGTCTAAAGTTTGAGATCCACAGTTGAATATTTTTCTTATCAGGGACTCGATCATATCGGCCAAATTCGAATTGAGTACGAAATGCCCGCTGAGTAGCAATGACAGAGTCACCGTTACCAATAAACTCCTCTACAACAAACGCGGATGCTCACCTAGCCAAACCGTGATGCAGACTGAAATGGCTTTCAAACCATAATGGCTGTATCTTCGTAATTTATCCATTTTCTGTTCTCTCTCAAGGAAGACTACAGCTTGGGACTAGAACTGCGAAAGAAAAAGCTTAGGGAGAAATAATTAACACTTCGACCTTTTTAAAAATTAAAACAATTACATCGAAAGACCAAGAAATTAGAAATGAAAACGACAACGTTATAAGCTGTTACTTTGTGACCGAGAATGATCAGCGTTATCGAGAGTACGGCAGGCCCAGTTTTGGATACCTGGATCGTTGGACTGACTTTGTGAGTCTTTCACAACCCACTCTTTACAATAAAGAGCTCCTTTCCTACCACAGAAGACATATTCACTAATCGTCGTTTGGTGTGGAGTTCAAGTTTCGAGGTCACAATATTTCTAAAAATTAAATCACCAGTATTATGCCAACCCTAAAAATACAACGCCTATTATTTTATGTTTCCACTAACCATGGGACTGAACAGTAAAGAATAAACAACCATTCAATTCCCGCAGAGAATTGACGCACAGTGGATGCGGGTGGTCAGCTGAAGGCACAATGGAAGCGGGAGGTCAGATGAAGGCACAATGGATGCGGTAGGTCAGCTGAAGGCACAGTGGATGCGGGAGGTCAGCTGAAGGCACAGGGGATGCGGGAGGTTAGCTGAAGGCACAGTGGATGGGGGAGGTCAGCTGAAGGCACAGTTGATGAGGGTGGTCAGCTGAAGGCACAATGGAAGCGGGAGGTCAGCTGAAGGCACAGTGGATGCGGAAGGTCAGCTGAAGGCACAGTGGATGCGGGAGATCAGCTGAAGGCACAGTGGGTGTGGGAGGTCAGCTGAAGGCACAGTGGATGGGGGAGGTCAGCTGAAGGCACAGTGGATGAGGGTGGTCAGCTGAAGGCACAATGGAAGCGGGAGCTCAGCTGATGGCACAGTGGATGCGGGAGGTCAGCAGAAGGCACAGTGGAAGCGGGAGGTCAGATGAAGGCACAGTGGATGCGGGAGGTCAGCTGAAGGCACAGTGGATGCGAGTGGTCAGCTGAAAGCACAGCGGAAGTGAGAGGTTAGCTGAAGGCACAGTGGATTCGAGTGGTCAGCTGAAGGTACAGTTTATGCAGGAGGTTTAGCTGAAGGCACAGTGAATGCGGGAAGTCAGCTGAAGGCACAGTAAATGCGGGAGGTCAGCTGAAGGAACAGTGGATGCGGTAGGTCAGCTGAAGGTACAGTGGATACCGGCGGTCAGCAGAAGGCATAGTGGATGTGGGAGGTCAGCTGAAGGCACAGTGAATGCGAGTAGTCAGCTGAAGGCACAGTGGAAGTGGGAGGTTTACTGAAGGCACAGTGGATTCGAGTGGTCAGCTGAAGGTACAGTTTATGCAGGAGGTTTAGCTGAAGGCACAGTGAATGCGGGAGGTCAGCTGAAGGAACAGTGGATGCGGGAGGTCAGCTGAAGGCACAGTGGATGCGGGAGGTCAGCTGAAGGCACAGTGAATGCGAGTAGTCAGCTGAAGGCACAGTGAAAGTGGGAGGTTAGCTGAAGGCACAGTGGATTCGAGTGGTCAGCTGAAGGTACAGTTTATGCAGGAGGTTTAGCTGAAGGCACAGTGAATGCGGGAGGTCAGCTGAAGGAACAGTGGATGCGGTAGGTCAGCTGAAGGTACAGTGGATACCGGCGGTCAGCAGAAGGCATAGTGGATGCGGGAGGTCAGCTGAAGGCACAGTGAATGCGAGTAGTCAGCTGAAGGCACAGTGAAAGTGGGAGGTTAGCTGAAGGCACAGTGGATTCGAGTGGTCAGCTGAAGGTACAGTTTATGCAGGAGGTTTAGCTGAAGGCACAGTGAATGCGGGAGGTCAGCTGAAGGAACAGTGGATGCGGTAGGTCAGCTGAAGGTACAGTGGATACCGGAGGTCAGCTGAAAGCACATTGGATGCGGGAGGTCAGCTGAAGGCACAGTGGATGCGGTAGGTCAGCTGAAGGCACAGTGAATGCGAGTAGTCAGTTGAAGGCACAGTGGAAGGGGGAGGTCAGCTGAAGGTACAGTGGATTCGAGTGGTCAGCTGAAGGTACAGTGGATGCGGGTGGTTTAGCTGAAGGCACAATGGATGCGGGAGGTCAGCTGAAGGCACAGTGGATGCGGAAGGTTAGCTGAAGACACAGTGGAGGCGTTAGGTCCTTTAAAACTAACTTCTTTTTATCTGCGTTACTTGATGTGAAAATAGTATTAAAACATTCTTTCTCATAAGATTCATATTAGAAATTTTGTAAATTAACCTTACTAATTATTTAACTTACAAATGCTATCAAATAAAATTATAACTTTTTGTAATTCCTTCTATTAGTTCACACTCTCTTTCTATATATCTTGTTCAACTCTCAATCCGAAACAAAATACTTTTTATTCATCTACTCAAGTTAATTTATATTTTTTTTTAAACCAGTAGTGGATGACACTTGATGGTTGTACTGTTTGTTCAAATAATAATTCAATAATTAAATTTAGAAAAATGATTTTATTTCTATACGGGAGAAAAACATTTCACAAAAGTGGTAATTTGTGTAATATAGTTAATTCGTCTTACTTGGCTTAAAACTAGGGTTAACATGATTTCATAAAACAGCTGATTTTGTGCTATAGGTTATATGGTAGAACAGCTGTTTTAACGCATAGGTTAGGCCACTTTATTTATATTACTTTGAATTATTTAATGAAATGTATTATTATTATTACTAAAATTCGGAGGGGCCTTATCGGTGTAGAGCACTTAGCTCAGCCTTTGTACTCTCTCCCCATCCCCACCACAGGACTAGCTTAGTGGATACCTACCTCTTTGCAGAAATCAAATACCCACCTGATGCTAAATCTTCTGATATCCTCTGGTGTACATACCTGTCAGCCAGACCACTTTCTCTTTGCAGCTCCCAAAGCAGGGCACTCACAGAGTACGTGGATTGAGCGTTCCTCTTGGTCTTCGTCGCATCTCTTACACACAGGGGACCTAGATTTTCCAATTTTGTATTGTAACCCCCTCAGATTCTCATGGTCAATGACCAGCTCTACAGTAACTCTGAGTTGAGGTCTACTTAAGGAGAGTAGTTCTTTGCCCCACAAATCTCCTGAGTAACCCCACAGTACCTTGGATTTGTTACACCCCAAGGTTACATTCCATTCTTCCCTACACAACCTGTCTATATGTGCCGTGATCCTCTTGCGCCCCTCCTGAGGCGGCATGCCCACTGCCCTCAGCAACGGTCCTTGAGTTGTACACCCTTGTTTTGCTAAGGCGTCCACTCTCTCATTCCCTATCCAGCCAGAATGTCCTGGAATCCAGGTTAGGTTGAGTGAATTATACTTACTCAGCTCTGCTAGAGAAGCTATAGTTTCAGCCACCAGCCTAGAGCTGGTACTAGCCTTACCTAAAGCCTTCAGAGCTGCCTGACTGTCCGAGCAATTCCAGATGGTCTTGCCCCTCTTGCCGGACCCTATTACTTCCTCAGCACATAAATTGATCGCGAGCACCTCCCCCTGGAAAACAGAGTTGTAGTCTTCCAGGCTATGACAAAATCTGTCTTGGTGTCTCGGACCACTAAATCTTGCTCCCACTCCATCCTTCATCTTGGACCCATCGGTGAACCAGATTTCACCTCGTTTGTGTCTACACTCCGCCCATGCTTCTCTTGCAGGAATATGGATTTCGAATTTCCTTTTTCCCTTTTAAAAGACAGTATCTTATCCTGAGGTTCTATCCAGAGCTCGTTCAGTGAATCTCCAAATATCTGTTTAACGTTTGCTACTTGTCTGCCACTGCCGGGTACAACTTAGCCGGTATGCAGTTTTTATTTCCTCCATCCTAATTTCAAGACACAAGGATGGAAAACCCAACATAACCCTCATTGCCAAACATGGTGTGCTCTTCCTTCTAGCTGTTATGCCTCTAAGGGAGAGCCCCTGCGCGCAGTCCAGCACTCTTTTACTTGTTTCTTTCTGTGCCCTGTCCCACCATACGATTGAGGCAAAGACCAACCTCGGCACCACAATGGCGGAATAAATCCAGTTCATCTGACGTGGACTCAAACCCCATCTCGTGCATATTGCTCCTCTGCATTGCCAGAACGTAGCTATGGCTTTTTTACACTTATCCTCCAAGTGCTCACGCCAGAGTAGCTTCCTATCCAGAATAACTCCCAGATATTTAGCGCTCTCAACGTAGCTTATTTTGGTATTACCAATTTCCATCATCTCCAGCGATTTAGTCGTATATCGCCTAGTGAAGATGAGTGTCACAGATTTCTCTCCTTGAATGCATAGTGCATTTTCCCTGCACCATGCTTCTGTTACCTTGAGTGCCTCTTGAAGCAGGTCCCCTAATAAGGATAGCTATGTCATCCGAAATGTAATGTAATGAAATGTAACTAAAATAATTTTTTTTTACTCAAGTAGGAATTGACTTTGAAATTTATTTTGTTAATATTATTTGTTTTTAATGTTTTAACACTGGTTGATTTAAACAACTAAAAAATTATTTTGTAGAAAATATAAAAAAAACTGGCTGTGTATTATTAGACCCAAAGCCAGTGACTTCTAAAGGCGGGTTATTAAAATGTCGCCTACGTAGGCTACGAGAGCGAAGGGGTTGAAGCTCTCCAATTTGTCCATGTCCTAAGCTTATCCTTACTGAAGATTTCGCCGATTTTAGAGATTAAAAAAAATATGTTCGGCTATATATTAGTACAAAATGAAGCCCACTAAAAATTTTTAACTTCTTTAATTAAAGAAACAATTTTGTAAATAAAAACACAATTCTATTAGAACTCCTCTGTCGCTGCAATCACGTCACAAAAGGACAAGAATTTGTCTCTTTAAAAGTATTTAACTAATCGTATTTTTTCAATTCCTGCTATTTAGTTCACACTCTCCCTATACATTTTTATATATCTGGTTCAAATATTTAATAGTTATTAAAATAATTTTTAATCAGCTACTCAAGTTCAAATACAATTTTTCTTAACTTGTAGTGGATGTCGCCTGATAATCCATTAAAAAAAAATAACATTAAATAAATTCAAATAATTTTGCTTTTTATATTGCCATCTAATATTGTGATTCTGTCATACGTATATACATATTTATAATAATGGTAATTACTTAATAAAAAGTAAGAATTTTTGTTGTTGTTATATTGCATGTCACAAATAGGGTAGGCGTTTCAGTAAAAGGATTGTATTTCGGATTAGCATTAAATTTAATTTGAATAAATTGATATACATATAAGGATTTTTATTTAGAAATATTATTCGTTGCTTTTTAGTAATCAGGGTAGGGATGGTAACTTCAGGTAGAAAAAAACTACTTTAGGTAGGTGGTAAAAAAATTAACGGCGGTAAGAAAAAGTTTTCTAAAGATTTTCAAAGGTTGTGTAGTAAGTTATATATAATTTTAATATTCAGGGTGAAAATAATTCACAATATAAAAATTATCTGATATTTTTAATTGCTCTATTAATTGCCTATTATATACATCAATTTATATTTGTAACTTTGCTACACTGTTTTCTTGTATTCCCTATATGTACTTAAACAAGAATCTTACTTGGTATTTATGCGAGTTAACTTTCAAAGACTGGTTTTGTCTCCATTGTCGGGCATACTGAGTGGTTGTTGTAGTAGGCGGAGGCTGCGTGGAATTCCCGTTGTCACCAGGTGTGGTGTACCGTTATGTTCTATTTTCGGACTCACTGCACTGTGCGAGTCTTTTAAGTTTGTTTTGAGGTTAATTTTGTCTATTAGGTTGAATAATTTATCGTTTTTTAAAATTTTATTTGTATTTGTTCGTTAATGATATTTTTTTATGTTTATAAATTTGTAGTTGTTCCCAGATTGTCATTTTGAGGCCTTTCTGTAATTTTTTTTATTAGGTATACGTTTTTTAATGAGTGTTTGTTTTTGATGTTGTGTGTAACTAAGTTTGAGTTATAAGTTTCAGGTTTGATGGATGCATTGAGGTGTTCTTGATTTGAGGTTGTCTTTTAATTTCTTTTTTGTTTAGCATATGTATATTTTATTACAGTCCAGGCATTCGATTTTATATATTCCGTTATTAAGTGTGGGTCATATTTTTTCTGGTTGGTTTATTTTATTGATTATGTTTCCCGTGTTTTGTAAGCCATGTTAATATTATTATTTTTTCGTGTTTTCGTTATTCCTTTTATGTTGTACCCTGTATTTGTGAACGTGGCCCATTTTGTTGTTGTTTGTGGTTCGATTTTAGGTTGTTTTAATTTATTTAATATTTTAAATTCTAAGTTATCTATAGTTTTTTTATTGTATCTATTTTTTTGGTCTATTTTATATATTATTTGTTTTTCTTTGGTTTTTTCTTCATTATTTAGGGGCAGTTTTAGCATTCTGTATAAGAGTGAGTTGTAAACAGCCATTTTATGTTGTGGGGGATGGTTGGAGTGGTTTGGTATTGTATTAATGGTTAGTGTGGGTTTCCTATAAATTGAGTATTCAATGTTACTTGTATTTCTGGTTATTGTTAGGTCTAGATAGTTTATTTTATTGTTTATTTCTTCCTCCATGGTGTATTTTATGTTAGGGTGTAAGTTGTTGATTTCATTTAGGATGATATTATTATTTATTGCTTTATTTTGAGAGATGTATAATCCATCGTCAACATATCGTATCCAATGTCCGTTGGGGTCGTGTGTTTTTATGTATAATCAATTTATGTTTAATCTTTTATTCGCGTTACTAGCAAATGTTTTTTATAAAATATAACTAGGATTTACCATCCCGTGCATTAGGTTCTGATAGAGCCACTCACAAGTTCTACATATCGTATTTCAGCTGTAACCCACATACATGGACCGAACGTTATATATCTCCAGTCGGTTAAATGTGAATATAGAAAAGGTCATTTATCTCTAAATAGAAACTGTCGAGACTTTTGCTCTGGGGACGGCGTCGGCTGCGAGAGATTTTGCATACCTAAATGCAAGAAAAGGAAAAGTTTTGATCAGAAATTCACAAGAGAACGGTTTCCGGCCCGCCTTTGAACTTGATAAAATTTTAAATTCTAAACAGCAGCACTCGAAATTAGGAGCCCTTCTATGTTTGCGACTTTTGTTTCTCTGATACAAAGCGAACAAAAAATGTATTATTAATAATATATCGTGTAACATCGTAAAGGAGTTCAATATGTATGTATGAGTTTCAACATGTCTCTATTGCTGATGTCATCTCTTGTAGAGATAATTTTCGTGAGTGTCATGTTTTATTTAGGACGATCGCTTCAGACACAATTAAATTGTAAAGTTGATTTAAAGATCTCTTTAAATTCTTCCAATTTATTTTAAAGATATACAGGTTCAGTCAAGACTTAAAATTTTAGTATGGAACTATATTAACAAAATAATTTCGGACGTCAAGGAGAGTTGAAAAAACATATTCTCAAAAAAATTCAAAAAATTATCAATAGGTGGCATTAAAACAGTTTACTATAATATATCGTCGTTTATCTTGGGTTTCTTTTAATGTTCTCACACCACTCTAACATCGTTGAATAAGTCCTTTTCTCCCTTGAATTCTAAACGTGTTTTCAGCGTAAAAGTATCTATATCCAGATCTTTAATTTTCGCATTTTTATAGTCTGACGCTGATGTTGCCTTCGAATGTTGGGGCGGGGTCGGAACAAACTGACATCAATTTTTCTAATGTAATAATCTGCTCCTAGAGACAAGTTGTCAGTAGTTGAGTTTATTACCGTTAGTATGATCTGGTCTTTTTTAAAAGCTATATTATTATTTTGCAACTTACGTGACTGGCAACATAGTACTAATTCAATAAATAAAAAAATATTATTTTTTCTGGTGTAAGCCCTGTTAAATTAAAAATATTTCATTTTAAAATGATAATTACCTTCATTTCTAACTAATTAAAGTAATTCATAGATTTTATTCGTAAAATGTAAATGCAAAAGCTGGTTTTTACAAAAGAAATCCCGTAAAATGGGGAAGTTTGTTTTACGCAATCGTTAACAAATTTGAAAAATACTGATATTTATACGATAAACGAATCTTTAAAAATATTGGCTTTGTATCGTTGGTTACTGACTTTTTTCTTAATTTTATTAGGCTCTATTTGATGAATAAATTAATATTGATCCGAACTATAAAATAAAACATTGGATCTTCTCAAATAATTTGGAATACATATGATTTTCAAAATTTAACTTAATCATAAGCCTCTTCTAAAGAAATATTAAGGGCTGTTTATTTAGTTGTTATTTAAAAAGCTTCGTTCAAATTAACGATATTTGGTGAATTCTATTGTTATTGCATTGTACTTAATGTCAATAAATACAATAATTTATTGTATGTGAGAAAATTTAAAAAAGTACTACTTAATCGAAATTAATATTAAGAAAATTTTTTAAAGTCTTACTGAGGAGGATCGTTTTCGACTGTTTCGGTTTCATTGGCATCATCATTGGCAATGTTTACTACATACTGGGGACTTCAATCGAAAACTTTCTTTCTAGTAATTTTATAAATTATTTCAAATCTAGTTCGTCTATGTAGGTATATTTCATTGGCATCATCATTGGCAATGTTTACTACATACTGGGGACTTCAATCGAAAACTTTCTTTCTAGTAATTTTATAAATTATTTCAAATCTAGTTCGTCTATGTAGGTATATTTCATTGGCATCAATTTATAATTTATATTCAGTAGCATGTGTTAGAGAAGTAGGGTTTTATTGACTAAAATGTTGATATATTTATAAATTAACACGTCTCCGCCACACAAAAAATAAGATCTGTCAAACAGAGAACAAATACGTAAAATCTGTCTGGAAATTTTACGCTTTGAAGAGCAAAACACAAAATAATTAGTTTGTGTATTTATATGAGTAACAAAGAAAGGCTGTTTAAAATAGAATTCCCTCTGTTTACCTCAATTTATTAATTAAATTTCGGACGTAAATTAATTTACAAGTTCTCAAGAATAAGCTTTTAGGCTAATTAAAAATATTTTAAATGTGAGAGTTTCCATCGTCAGATACTTCACGGTTGCGGGGTTTTGCAGGATTTAGTTGGCTTTGCTAAACACACCCTGTCATACAGGAAAACTGAAATGCCTAACATGTCCGCTGTCCGAAATAACATGGTGTAATGTTTTCAGTGTTAGAGTCTTGTGAAGTAATGTAATTTTGTATTTACATTTTTGGGTTTTGCGTGACAAATTTTCTAAGAGGCGTATTTATTTTATTTTATAAAATGTATTGTATTAATCTTATATATAGGAATCATAACATATAGGTCAAACACTGGTTATTGCAAACGTAAGTAAATAAATACACAGTATAAAATTGTATACAATAAATATCATGAAAATACATTGAACTGAAATTATTGCCTTTAGGTTCAGAGTTTTTTGAGTTTTACCTCTTTGGATATTATTTGATAGGGATATATTTAAAATTATTTTATAGATTATTTTTTAACGTTTATTTTAATATATGATTTTTTTAAAACGAGTTATAATATTGTTAAAATTAAATTTAGATGTAGACTTATAATTAGGAGTTTAGTAGTCATAATTGTTTTAAGTGGCTAATTTAATAAAGGGTCTTGATTTAATTAGGTGTAGAACTGAACTATATACATAATGTATATAATGTTTATACATATACATATATATATATATATATATATATATATATATATATATATATATTTATTTATGGTTAAGTAAACACTATCATAAACAATAATACTGTATTTCATTTTAATATAAATATTTATTTCACGTTGAATCTCTTCGCTGATGAACATTAGCAGCACTTTCAAAGCTGATTTATTTCAGATTTAGTCATAGAACTATACGGTAATAAATAAGTTTTGAAAATACAATCTTCACCAGCGAAAAGCTTCTGCTTGAAATAAAGTAAAATTATATACAGTATTCTTGTATATGAAAGTTTTTATTTAACCATATTTATTAAGAAGAAAAAATAATTTCACCAAAGGATTACAATATATATATATATATATATATATATATATATATATATATATATATATATATATATATAATTTAAATATGGAGTTTATTAGATACGGTTTATTGTAATATAGTTAATGAATACAAATATTTATCCAAGAATAGTTATATTCTGTATATTATTCAAAGCTTTTCGCCAATAAAATTAATTTTAGCGGTTTTTATTTTTGTATTGTTTTTCCTCAAGGTGTTAATACTTATTTGACTTGCGAAAAGCTTTGAACAATATATAAATTGAAACTATTTTTGTTTTTAAAATATTTTTATTCATTAACTATATACATATACACCATATATATATATATATATATATATATATATATATATATATATATAACAAAAGTCAAAATACAAACTTAATCATAAGCCTCTTCTAAAGAAATATTAAGGTCTGTTTATTTAGTTGTTATTTAAAAAGCTTCGTTCAAATTAACGATATTTGGTGAATTCTATTGTTATTGCATTGTACTTAATGTCAATAAATACAATAATTTATTGTATGTGAGAAAATTTAAAAAAGTACTACTTAATCGAAATTAATATTAAGAAAATTTTTTAAAGTCTTACTGAGGAGGATCGTTTTCGACTGTTTCGGTTTCATTGGCATCATCATTGGCAATGTTTACTACATACTGGGGACTTCAATCGAAAACTTTCTTTCTAGTAATTTTATAAATTATTTCAAATCTAGTTCGTCTATGTAGGTATATTTCATTGGCATCATCATTGGCAATGTTTACTACATACTGGGGACTTCAATCGAAAACTTTCTTTCTAGTAATTTTATAAATTATTTCAAATCTAGTTCGTCTATGTAGGTATATTTCATTGGCATCATCATTGGCAATGTTTACTACATACTGGGGACTTCAATCGAAAACTTTCTTTCTAGTAATTTTATAAATTATTTCAAATCTAGTTCGTCTATGTAGGTATATTTCATTGGCATCATCATTGGCAATGTTTACTACATACTGGGGACTTCAATCGAAAACTTTCTTTCTAGTAATTTTATAAATTATTTCAAATCTAGTTCGTCTATGTAGGTATATTTCATTGGCATCATCATTGGCAATGTTTACTACATACTGGGGACTTCAATCGAAAACTTTCTTTCTAGTAATTTTATAAATTATTTCAAATCTAGTTCGTCTATGTAGGTATATTTCATTGGCATCAATTTATAATTTATATTCAGTAGCATGTGTTAGAGAAGTAGGGTTTTATTGACTAAAATGTTGATATATTTATAAATTAACACGTCTCCGCCACACAAAAAATAAGATCTGTCAAACAGAGAACAAATACGTAAAATCTGTTTGGAAATTTTACGCTTTGAAGAGCAAAACACAAAATAATTAGTTTGTGTATTTATATGAGTAACAAAGAAAGGCTGTTTAAAATAGAATTCCCTCTGTTTACCTCAATTTATTAATTAAATTTCGGACGTAAATTAATTTACAAGTTCTCAAGAATAAGCTTTTAGGCTAATTAAAAATATTTTAAATGTGAGAGTTTCCATCGTCAGATACTTCACGGTTGCGGGGTTTTGCAGGATTTAGTTAGCTTTGCTAAACACATCCTGTCATACAGGAAAACTGAAATGCCTAACATGTCCGCTGTCCGAAATAACATGGTGTAATGTTTTCAGTGTTAGAGTCTTGTGAAGTAATGTAATTTTGTATTTACATTTTTGGGTTTTGCGTGACAAATTTTCTAAGAGGCGTATTTATTTTATTTTATAAAATGTATTGTATTAATCTTATATATAGGAATCATAACATATAGGTCAAACACTGGTTATTGCAAACGTAAGTAAATAAATACACAGTATAAAATTGTATACAATAAATATCATGAAAATACATTGAACTGAAATTATTGCCTTTAGGTTCAGAGTTTTTTGAGTTTTACCTCTTTGGATATTATTTGATAGGGATATATTTAAAATTATTTTATAGATTATTTTTTAACGTTTATTTTAATATATGATTTTTTTAAAACGAGTTATAATATTGTTAAAATTAAATTTAGATGTAGACTTATAATTAGGAGTTTAGTAGTCATAATTGTTTTAAGTGGCTAATTTAATAAAGGGTCTTGATTTAATTAGGTGTAGAACTGAACTATATACATAATGTATATAATGTTTATACATATACATATATATATATATATATATATATATATATATATATATATATATATATTTATTTATGGTTAAGTAAACACTATCATAAACAATAATACTGTATTTCATTTTAATATAAATATTTATTTCACGTTGAATCTCTTCGCTGATGAACATTAGCAGCACTTTCAAAGCTGATTTATTTCAGATTTAGTCATAGAACTATACGGTAATAAATAAGTTTTGAAAATACAATCTTCACCAGCGAAAAGCTTCTGCTTGAAATAAAGTAAAATTATATACAGTATTCTTGTATATGAAAGTTTTTATTTAACCATATTTATTAAGAAGAAAAAATAATTTCACCAAAGGATTACAATATATATATATATATATATATATATATATATATATATAATTTAAATATGGAGTTTATTAGATACGGTTTATTGTAATATAGTTAATGAATACAAATATTTATCCAAGAATAGTTATATTCTGTATATTATTCAAAGCTTTTCGCCAATAAAATTAATTTTAGCGGTTTTTATTTTTGTATTGTTTTTCCTCAAGGTGTTAATACTTATTTGACTTGCGAAAAGCTTTGAACAATATATAAATTGAAACTATTTTTGTTTTTAAAATATTTTTATTCATTAACTATATACATATACACCATATATATATATATATATATATATATATATATATAACAAAAGTCAAAATACAAACTTAATCATAAGCCTCTTCTAAAGAAATATTAAGGTCTGTTTATTTAGTTGTTATTTAAAAAGCTTCGTTCAAATTAACGATATTTGGTGAATTCTATTGTTATTGCATTGTACTTAATGTCAATAAATACAATAATTTATTGTATGTGAGAAAATTTAAAAAAGTACTACTTAATCGAAATTAATATTAAGAAAATTTTTTAAAGTCTTACTGAGGAGGATCGTTTTCGACTGTTTCGGTTTCATTGGCATCATCATTGGCAATGTTTACTACATACTGGGGACTTCAATCGAAAACTTTCTTTCTAGTAATTTTATAAATTATTTCAAATCTAGTTCGTCTATGTAGGTATATTTCATTGGCATCATCATTGGCAATGTTTACTACATACTGGGGACTTCAATCGAAAACTTTCTTTCTAGTAATTTTATAAATTATTTCAAATCTAGTTCGTCTATGTAGGTATATTTCATTGGCATCATCATTGGCAATGTTTACTACATACTGGGGACTTCAATCGAAAACTTTCTTTCTAGTAATTTTATAAATTATTTCAAATCTAGTTCGTCTATGTAGGTATATTTCATTGGCATCATCATTGGCAATGTTTACTACATACTGGGGACTTCAATCGAAAACTTTCTTTCTAGTAATTTTATAAATTATTTCAAATCTAGTTCGTCTATGTAGGTATATTTCATTGGCATCATCATTGGCAATGTTTACTACATACTGGGGACTTCAATCGAAAACTTTCTTTCTAGTAATTTTATAAATTATTTCAAATCTAGTTCGTCTATGTAGGTATATTTCATTGGCATCAATTTATAATTTATATTCAGTAGCATGTGTTAGAGAAGTAGGGTTTTATTGACTAAAATGTTGATATATTTATAAATTAACACGTCTCCGCCACACAAAAAATAAGATCTGTCAAACAGAGAACAAATACGTAAAATCTGTTTGGAAATTTTACGCTTTGAAGAGCAAAACACAAAATAATTAGTTTGTGTATTTATATGAGTAACAAAGAAAGGCTGTTTAAAATAGAATTCCCTCTGTTTACCTCAATTTATTAATTAAATTTCGGACGTAAATTAATTTACAAGTTCTCAAGAATAAGCTTTTAGGCTAATTAAAAATATTTTAAATGTGAGAGTTTCCATCGTCAGATACTTCACGGTTGCGGGGTTTTGCAGGATTTAGTTAGCTTTGCTAAACACATCCTGTCATACAGGAAAACTGAAATGCCTAACATGTCCGCTGTCCGAAATAACATGGTGTAATGTTTTCAGTGTTAGAGTCTTGTGAAGTAATGTAATTTTGTATTTACATTTTTGGGTTTTGCGTGACAAATTTTCTAAGAGGCGTATTTATTTTATTTTATAAAATGTATTGTATTAATCTTATATATAGGAATCATAACATATAGGTCAAACACTGGTTATTGCAAACGTAAGTAAATAAATACACAGTATAAAATTGTATACAATAAATATCATGAAAATACATTGAACTGAAATTATTGCCTTTAGGTTCAGAGTTTTTTGAGTTTTACCTCTTTGGATATTATTTGATAGGGATATATTTAAAATTATTTTATAGATTATTTTTTAACGTTTATTTTAATATATGATTTTTTTAAAACGAGTTATAATATTGTTAAAATTAAATTTAGATGTAGACTTATAATTAGGAGTTTAGTAGTCATAATTGTTTTAAGTGGCTAATTTAATAAAGGGTCTTGATTTAATTAGGTGTAGAACTGAACTATATACATAATGTATATAATGTTTATACATATACATATATATATATATATATATATATATATATATATATATATATATTTATTTATGGTTAAGTAAACACTATCATAAACAATAATACTGTATTTCATTTTAATATAAATATTTATTTCACGTTGAATCTCTTCGCTGATGAACATTAGCAGCACTTTCAAAGCTGATTTATTTCAGATTTAGTCATAGAACTATACGGTAATAAATAAGTTTTGAAAATACAATCTTCACCAGCGAAAAGCTTCTGCTTGAAATAAAGTAAAATTATATACAGTATTCTTGTATATGAAAGTTTTTATTTAACCATATTTATTAAGAAGAAAAAATAATTTCACCAAAGGATTACAATATATATATATATATATATATATATATATATATAATTTAAATATGGAGTTTATTAGATACGGTTTATTGTAATATAGTTAATGAATACAAATATTTATCCAAGAATAGTTATATTCTGTATATTATTCAAAGCTTTTCGCCAATAAAATTAATTTTAGCGGTTTTTATTTTTGTATTGTTTTTCCTCAAGGTGTTAATACTTATTTGACTTGCGAAAAGCTTTGAACAATATATAAATTGAAACTATTTTTGTTTTTAAAATATTTTTATTCATTAACTATATACATATACACCATATATATATATATATATATATATATATATATATATATATATATATATATATATAACAAAAGTCAAAATACAAACTTAATCATAAGCCTCTTCTAAAGAAATATTAAGGTCTGTTTATTTAGTTGTTATTTAAAAAGCTTCGTTCAAATTAACGATATTTGGTGAATTCTATTGTTATTGCATTGTACTTAATGTCAATAAATACAATAATTTATTGTATGTGAGAAAATTTAAAAAAGTACTACTTAATCGAAATTAATATTAAGAAAATTTTTTAAAGTCTTACTGAGGAGGATCGTTTTCGACTGTTTCGGTTTCATTGGCATCATCATTGGCAATGTTTACTACATACTGGGGACTTCAATCGAAAACTTTCTTTCTAGTAATTTTATAAATTATTTCAAATCTAGTTCGTCTATGTAGGTATATTTCATTGGCATCATCATTGGCAATGTTTACTACATACTGGGGACTTCAATCGAAAACTTTCTTTCTAGTAATTTTATAAATTATTTCAAATCTAGTTCGTCTATGTAGGTATATTTCATTGGCATCATCATTGGCAATGTTTACTACATACTGGGGACTTCAATCGAAAACTTTCTTTCTAGTAATTTTATAAATTATTTCAAATCTAGTTCGTCTATGTAGGTATATTTCATTGGCATCATCATTGGCAATGTTTACTACATACTGGGGACTTCAATCGAAAACTTTCTTTCTAGTAATTTTATAAATTATTTCAAATCTAGTTCGTCTATGTAGGTATATTTCATTGGCATCATCATTGGCAATGTTTACTACATACTGGGGACTTCAATCGAAAACTTTCTTTCTAGTAATTTTATAAATTATTTCAAATCTAGTTCGTCTATGTAGGTATATTTCATTGGCATCAATTTATAATTTATATTCAGTAGCATGTGTTAGAGAAGTAGGGTTTTATTGACTAAAATGTTGATATATTTATAAATTAACACGTCTCCGCCACACAAAAAATAAGATCTGTCAAACAGAGAACAAATACGTAAAATCTGTTTGGAAATTTTACGCTTTGAAGAGCAAAACACAAAATAATTAGTTTGTGTATTTATATGAGTAACAAAGAAAGGCTGTTTAAAATAGAATTCCCTCTGTTTACCTCAATTTATTAATTAAATTTCGGACGTAAATTAATTTACAAGTTCTCAAGAATAAGCTTTTAGGCTAATTAAAAATATTTTAAATGTGAGAGTTTCCATCGTCAGATACTTCACGGTTGCGGGGTTTTGCAGGATTTAGTTAGCTTTGCTAAACACATCCTGTCATACAGGAAAACTGAAATGCCTAACATGTCCGCTGTCCGAAATAACATGGTGTAATGTTTTCAGTGTTAGAGTCTTGTGAAGTAATGTAATTTTGTATTTACATTTTTGGGTTTTGCGTGACAAATTTTCTAAGAGGCGTATTTATTTTATTTTATAAAATGTATTGTATTAATCTTATATATAGGAATCATAACATATAGGTCAAACACTGGTTATTGCAAACGTAAGTAAATAAATACACAGTATAAAATTGTATACAATAAATATCATGAAAATACATTGAACTGAAATTATTGCCTTTAGGTTCAGAGTTTTTTGAGTTTTACCTCTTTGGATATTATTTGATAGGGATATATTTAAAATTATTTTATAGATTATTTTTTAACGTTTATTTTAATATATGATTTTTTTAAAACGAGTTATAATATTGTTAAAATTAAATTTAGATGTAGACTTATAATTAGGAGTTTAGTAGTCATAATTGTTTTAAGTGGCTAATTTAATAAAGGGTCTTGATTTAATTAGGTGTAGAACTGAACTATATACATAATGTATATAATGTTTATACATATACATATATATATATATATATATATATATATATATATATATTTATTTATGGTTAAGTAAACACTATCATAAACAATAATACTGTATTTCATTTTAATATAAATATTTATTTCACGTTGAATCTCTTCGCTGATGAACATTAGCAGCACTTTCAAAGCTGATTTATTTCAGATTTAGTCATAGAACTATACGGTAATAAATAAGTTTTGAAAATACAATCTTCACCAGCGAAAAGCTTCTGCTTGAAATAAAGTAAAATTATATACAGTATTCTTGTATATGAAAGTTTTTATTTAACCATATTTATTAAGAAGAAAAAATAATTTCACCAAAGGATTACAATATATATATATATATATATATATATATAATTTAAATATGGAGTTTATTAGATACGGTTTATTGTAATATAGTTAATGAATACAAATATTTATCCAAGAATAGTTATATTCTGTATATTATTCAAAGCTTTTCGCCAATAAAATTAATTTTAGCGGTTTTTATTTTTGTATTGTTTTTCCTCAAGGTGTTAATACTTATTTGACTTGCGAAAAGCTTTGAACAATATATAAATTGAAACTATTTTTGTTTTTAAAATATTTTTATTCATTAACTATATACATATACACCATATATATATATATATATATATATATATATATATATATATATATATAACAAAAGTCAAAATACAAACTTAATCATAAGCCTCTTCTAAAGAAATATTAAGGTCTGTTTATTTAGTTGTTATTTAAAAAGCTTCGTTCAAATTAACGATATTTGGTGAATTCTATTGTTATTGCATTGTACTTAATGTCAATAAATACAATAATTTATTGTATGTGAGAAAATTTAAAAAAGTACTACTTAATCGAAATTAATATTAAGAAAATTTTTTAAAGTCTTACTGAGGAGGATCGTTTTCGACTGTTTCGGTTTCATTGGCATCATCATTGGCAATGTTTACTACATACTGGGGACTTCAATCGAAAACTTTCTTTCTAGTAATTTTATAAATTATTTCAAATCTAGTTCGTCTATGTAGGTATATTTCATTGGCATCATCATTGGCAATGTTTACTACATACTGGGGACTTCAATCGAAAACTTTCTTTCTAGTAATTTTATAAATTATTTCAAATCTAGTTCGTCTATGTAGGTATATTTCATTGGCATCATCATTGGCAATGTTTACTACAT